>JBBDGP010002803.1:0-147500 GCA_037952835.1 Lithobates septentrionalis
TAAAAAAAATAAAAATAAATACACGTAAAAAAATAAAAATAAATAAAAGGAATAAATAAATACATTTCAATCCCCTACGATTTCCGTTTAATTACACTGTAATTGCACTGTACATTATTTAAAAAAAAAAAAAAACATTTCCTTAGTAGATTATGCTCAAACTTTTCTCTAGTTTAACTTCTTCTTAAAAAAAAAAAAAAAAAGTCACAATTGCCTTGGGCACTCCTGTTTCATTTTCACATGGAACGAAAATATCTTTTTTTTAGAGTGTTTTTTTTTTTTTTTTTTTTCTTTTTTAAATTTGTAATCTGACTTGATAACGTAGATAAAGTGTACTCCCGGCGGACATGAGCATGCACCGTTTGACGCAAATCTGTCTAGCAATGAGCTGAACTTAATTGTTACTCAGGAAATCTCAAAAGGCATAAAAAAAAAAAAAACACACGTACTGGGCGGAAACCGGCCAACTGCGAGGAAGCTGAGCGGGTTTTTACGATCCATTAATAACATGGAACAAATCTCGACATGACGAGAGTCAAACAAGAGGTCCAAGGCGAGGGGTGCTCCATGATAGAATGAGCAGCGTGTAGAAGGGATCACTTTTCATGTAACTTCAGCCTTCTGCTATAGTAGCTGACAATTTATTATAACAGTAATTAGATAATTAGTAACAGCTTGCAAGCCCCCCCGTTTTATCATTGTATTATCTTGCAGGGATGTTAGTGTGCTGAGTACACAGCTGTATGTTTCATGAGTTCAGAAACATAAAATGACTTTGCTTTATATATATATATAGTTAACAGCAGAACAACAAGATAAAAATAAATATCACATTTAAAAAAATAAAATAACAAAACCAGCTTTTGCTGCAATGTTCACCATAAATCCACGGATCCCCTCCCCCCCCTGCAGTACTTTTTTTCTGCCACTAGATGTCCTTATTCTGATGTTCAGCTACCTTCCTCTAAAGCCGCGTACACACGGGCGGACTTTTCGACCGGACTGGACTTTCAATGGACTTTTGACGGACTTCCGACTGACTTTTTAACGAACGGACTTGCCTACACACGATCACACCAAAGTCCGACGGATTCGTACGTGATGACGTACACCAGATTAAAGTAAGGAAGTTGATAGCCAGTAGCCAATAGCTGCCCTAGCGTCGGTTTTTGGCCGTCGGACTAGCATACAGACGAGCGGATTTCTGGGTCCGGCGGAGTTACGGCGTAGAGATTTGAAGCATGTTCCAAATTTAAAGTCCGTCAGATCTTCGACTGGAAAAGTCCGCTGAAGGTCCGATGAAGCCCACACACGATCGGATTGTCTACCGGACCAGTCCGGTCGAAAAGTCTGACCGTGTGTTTGTTGCATGAGTCCAGTCGTTGCATGAGTCCTTCAGCTTCTGACTGGACAGTGAAAGAAGAAGCAGCACAGTGATGAGCTTGTCTCTATGGGGTTGATGGAGGCCTGATTCACACTTATGCCGTTTGCAGATTCCAGCTGCATTTTGCGTTTTTCAATGCACGTTTTTGATCCATTGAAGTCTCTGGAACCAAAAAACAGAAAAAAAAAAGTCCCTGGCCCTTTCCATAAAATGCACAGATGTGAACTACATCCATAGGAAACTATGTTAAATGGACAGCAGTGTGTTTCTGCAAAACTGAAAACGTACTAAAAAAATGCACAGGTGCGAACCAGGCCTTACTATAACTGGAGAGTGTAAAATCTGGTGCAGCTGTGCATGGTAGCCAATCCGCTTCTAACTTCAGCTTGTTCAATTAAAGTGACATTAAGGCTCAGTTCACATATTGCCTATATTGTCAAAAGTATTGGGACACCTGCCTTTACACGCACATGAACTTTATTGGCATCCCAGTCTTAGTCTGTAGGGTTCAATATTGACTTGGCCCACCCTTTGCAGCTATAACAGCTTCAACTCCTCTGGGAAGGCTGTCCACAAGGTTTAGGGGTGTGTCTATGGGAATGTTTGACCATTCTTCCAGAAGCGCATTTGTAAGGTCAGGCACTGATGTTGGATGAGAAGGTATCATGTTTGCAATCTCTGACCATCTCCTGTACTATGATTGCAGTCTCTGACCATCTCTTGTATCATATCTGCAGTCTTTGGCCGTATTATGTGGGGGGGGGGGGGGGGCATTGAAGGGCCCGGCCTTGGGGCGGCAAAGGGAGTAAATCAGGGCCTGGTCATGTTAGAACAGGAAGGGGCAGTCCCCAAACTGTTCCCATAAAGTTGGGAGCATGAAATTGTCCAAAATGTCTTGGTATGCTAACGCATTAGGAGTTCCCTTCACTGGAACTAAGGGGCCACGCCCAACCCGTGAAAAACAACCCTCCACACCATAATCCCCCCTCCACCAAATGAATTGGACCAGTGCACAAAGCAAGGTCCATAAAGACATGGATGAGCGAGTTTGGGGTGGAGGAACTTGACTGGCCTGCACAGAGTCCTGACCTCATCCCGATAGAACACCTTTGGGATGAATTAGAAGGGAGACTGCGAGCCAGGCCTTCTCGTCCAACATCAGTGCCTGACCTCACAAATGCGCTTCTGGAAGAATGGTCAAACATTCCCATAGAAACACTCCTAAACCTTGTGGACGGCCTTCCCAGAAGAGTTGAAGCTGGTATAGCTGCAAAGGGTGGGCCAACTCAATATGGAACTCTACGGACTAAGACTGGGATGCCATTAAAGTTCATGTGCGTGTAAAGGCAGGTGTCCCAATACTTTTGGTAATATATTGTAGAAGTCACATGATGGATTTCTGTTTTTTTAATGTATATATATATATATAATATATGTAATTTATCGTTACTATGTATCTTGCTTTATTTTATTTCTATCATGTTTTTGTTTATAGAAAGAAGGTAAAATATAATGAAGACTTTTACCCATTCAGAAACCATCTCAAGTGATTACTGAGTCACATAACCTTATTTGCTCTATGAATTCAACCTTTTGGTATAATAGCAACACAAAATTTTTTCCCATACCAAAAAACCCCCCAAAAAATCCTTAAAAAACGGCATCATGTGACTTTCTTTTTCTTTCCAATTCAATATCCTTTCGCTTTGCCTTTGAAATGGAAGAGACAAATGGATTTCTGTTTTTTTGGAAGGGACCATCGAACAGATGTACATGGGCGTCACTGCCAGCCCTGTCAAATATCTCCGACAGAGGAAAACTGAAAAGGTCTCACCGCTGGCAAGAATCGAGTCAAAGAAGCCAAATTGCCATGATTTAAGTTTGCTCTGCACAGACTGAAAGTGGGCCTATAGCCGAAATATTTTTTTTTTTTCATCTTTGTGAATACCCTGCAGGCAATATGTACAACTCTATGAATGACTGTTACTATGTCAGCAATAATGGACTTTCAGTGCCCACCCTGACACCAGGTCACATAAAGAGTAGGTCACATGGTTTCCTCCAACAAGTTTGGGAAAGAGCTAGCCAATCAGCTACTTTGCCACAAAAGCAATTCTATACATGTGCAATATATTGGCACCAAGACCAACCACAATGATGATCCCAGGTTTACCTGAGAAGGTAGATTTTCTAGCACTTTGAATCTTGATTCCATATAAGGAAATGTAATTCTAAGCTGCAAGACAGAAGCTGTCAGCTAAATCATTGTTTGCCCATGAATATCTGGGGCTGTCCACCAATGTAACAGCAGAGGATAAAGTGCAATAAATCCATCAGACTTGGTGACTGCAAAATTAGCAAGGACTGAAGTCATCCCATATTGGAGGCACCACGATGTCTGTGTTAGAGTACCTCCAGGCCCACCAGGACTTCCAGAACTCCTACTTTCAGAATGCTTGCCAGGACCTCCAGAATCCCTGTATGGACTTCCAGCATTGCTTGCAGAATGCCTGCCGGGACTTCCGGTATTCCTACCCGTATTTCCAATGGCAATTTGCAGAATGTCAACATTTCCAGTTCCATTTCCAGAATCCCTGCCAGGACTTCCAGTATCATTTCAATTATTTCCAAAGGCATTTGCAGTATCATTGCCAATATTTTCAATGGTGCTTTCAGGATCCTTGTGAGGACTTCCAGTGCTCCATGGAATTTATTTATTATGGGTACTTATATAGCGCCATCAATTTACGCAGCGCTTTACATATACACTGTACATTCACATCAGTCCCTACCCTCAAGGAGCTTACAATCTAAGGTCCCTAACTCACATTTATACATACTAGGGACAATTTTAGACAGGATCCAATTAACCTACCAGCATGTCCTTGGAGTGTGGGAGGAAACCGGAGTACCCGGAGGAAACCCACGCAAGCACAGGGAGAACATGCAAACTCCAGGCAGGTAGTGTCGTGGTTGGTATTCGAACCAGCAACCCTTCTTACTGCTAGGCGAAAGTGCTATCCACTGCACCACTGTGCCGCACCATGGAATGATGTTGGGCATGTCCCCTGACCCAGAGAAGCATTTAAGCATCTTGAAAGGGGTTAGTGCTGTGTCTTTGTCAGGACCTGGATCACCTGCTGGTGGCACTGTGGTTCCCAGAGTGGAGGTTGTAGTTCTGGTGTCCATTAACAGGAGTCACCACCTGGGTCATCCCATAGAGGAATAACAGTACTACGCATCAATTAAATGGTCAAGGCACAGTACCATCTATACATCAACAGGGTAGAGAGGGGAAGGGCTTATCCACATCCTTTAGTCAAGCTGTACAGCCGTGGCCAAAAGTTTTGAGAATGACACAAATATTAATTTTCACAAAGTCTGCTGCTTCAGTGTTTTTAGATCTTTTTGTCAGATGTTACTATGGGATACTGAAGTATAAATACAAGCATTTCCTAAGTGTCAAAGGCTTTTATTGACAATTACATGAAGTTTATGCAAAGAGTCAATATTTGCAGTGTTGACCCTTCTTTTTCAAGACCTCTGCACTTCTCCCTGGCATGCTGTCAATCAACTTCTGGGCCAAATCCTGACCGATGGCAGCCCATTCATAAATAATCAATTCTTGGAGTTTGTCAAAATTTGTGTGGGTTTGACCACAAGTTCTCAATGGGATTGAGGTCTGGGGAGTTTCCTGGCCATGGACCCAAATTTTGATGTTTTGTTCCCCAAGCCACTTAGTTATCACTTTTGCCTTATGGCAAGGTGCTCCATCATGCTGCAAAAGCATTGCTCCTCACCAAACTGTTCTTGGATGATTGGGAGAAGTTGCTCTCGGAGGATGTTTTTGTACCATTCTTTATTCATGGCTGTGTTCTTAGTCAAAATTGTGAGTGATCCCACTCCCTCGCAACCAGTGGCGGCCCGTCCATAAGGGACACCACCCTCCGAATCCATGTGTCCTACCCCTAATCTGCATGCAGGGGGCCGGACGCATGGATTCCTGTCATGAATCGCCAGTAATACCTTCATGCTCTGTCTGTCTGCTTCCTCTGGTCTGTGTATCAGCCTTGGGCCTGCACTTTCCCACCTCCATGGTTAAGTAATTTTCCCTCAGTGTGGCTCCACCCTAGCCTCTACAGGATACACTATTTAACACTGTGCTGTCCAAGCCTTCCTTGCCCGAGCAATAATGTGTGTTTGGTTGGGTCCCGACCTTTGGCTTATCTCCTGACTGTCCCTTGTTGTCCTCGGCTGCTGCTTTCTCTCTGTCCTCCTGTAGCCTACCGTAAGCTGGGAGACCCTGGGGGCCGGACTTGGAGCCAGTTGCAACGCAGTCTATCCTCAACACTAGAGGCTCTGGTAAACACCTGCTGGCTCTTCGACTCCGCTCCCTGGGGAATCTTATGCTCTAGCTCCCAGTGGGATCCATGTTGGTGCTCCAGTGGACCTGCTTTTCCGAACCACCCAGAGTTCCATCCGCAGCAGTAAGCCATAGGGTCCACTACCTTAGCGGTGCACTCCTGACCCCAATGGTGTGCATCTGTCACCTGGCCTCAGGTGACCTGGCAATTCAATGTTTTTTTTTAGAAGCATGTGATTAGAGCCAGAGGCTGCCCACTACCTAGATGGGGTGAGTGTGGGGCTGGTGGGCTGACGATCGAGCGGCGGGGCGGTGGTGGGCGTTTTTGCCAACCCCCCACAAAAAATGGAGCACCAGCTGCCACTGGATGAATGGTCTCAGGATGCTTTACTGTTGGCATGACAGAGGACTGAAGGTTTCCTCTCCGGGCAAGGTTTTCTCCAGATGCCCCAATCGGGAAGGGGATTCATTAGAGAAAATTACTTTACCCCAGTCCTCAGCAGTCCAATCCCTGTGCCTTTTGAAGAATATCAGTCTGCCCCTGATGTGTTTCCAGGAAAGTGGCTTCTTTGCTGCCCTTTCTGACACCAGGCCATCCTCCAAAAGTCTTCTCCTAACTGTATATGCAGGTGTCCTCACACCTGCCTGCTGCCATTCCTGAGCAAGCTCTGCACTGGTGGTGCCACCATCCTGCAGCTGGGTGACGGTCCTGGCGCTTGCTGGACGTTCTTGGGCGCCTTAAAGCCTTCTTCACAAATGCAGTGAAAATGTTTTTTATGGGATAAAGCTCATTTTCATGGCAAAGAGGGACTTTGCAATTAATTGCAATTTGTGTGACCACTCTTCATAACATTCTGGAGTATATGCAAATTGCCATCATAAAAACTGAAGCAGCAGACTTTGTGAAAATTAATATTTATGTCATTCTCAAAACTTTTGGCCACGGCTGTATATCAAAATGTTCTTTTCTTATTACTCAAAGTTCCAGCAGTCAATCACATGATATTTCCCTATAGGGTGACTTGTGCCTACTCAACTAGGACACTGGATGACCAATGAGGGTCCTTTAACACTTTCTGTTACATTTCTGTGTATACCTTGTACAATACAACCTTTTGCCTTTCCCCTCCCCATGGGGGAAATATGCTATACACCTGTTAGATTCCGGTGAACCTATGTTTTTATTAAGAGAATTGTGGGTTTTATTGTGCTGATCATTCACATGTACTCCTGAGGAAGATCAATTGAAATGCGTCAAGTTTACGCATGGATTATATAGGATCTAAACAACTGTGTGAACCCCTATTTTTTAGCACTGTGTTGTTTATTATTTTATTTTTGGTTTGGATTTTGCACTGTTAATAATAAAATGTATGGTTTTTATATATGTGGTATTCTTCTTGCTTCTACATGTCCTTCTGAAAGTCCTTGGCTACCAATATTTATGTTTATATACACTGAATTCAGGGATGAGGGCATATAGCACACAGTTTATTAGATAAGCCATTTGTTCACAATCCAAACCGAGGGGTCACAATCTGTGAGCTTTCTGCACAACTGGAGTGTAGTCACAATGCCATACAGAAGATGGTGGAAGACTTAGGGCATCGGTAATTGTGTGCAAAGTAGGTACCTTGGAAGTTGACACCAGTTTTGAAGGAGAGAAGGTTGGAAATCTGCTCTGACCTGCTTGAGGCGTTTGAAGCCAATGAAAACTTATTTTTTGCCAGTCTGGTGAGAGATGATAAAACATGGGTTTGTCATTATGATCCAGACACAAAGAATCGGTCCATGGAACAGCGTCACACCTCTTCCCCAAGGTCTAAGAGGTTCAGAGCCAGCACAGAAAGTCATGGTGGCTGTTTTGGGGGATAAGTCATATTCCTTGATTTTCAGGGACGTGGCAGTACCTTGATCAGCAAGCCGTACATTAAGACACTTAGGACTCGTTAACACTTCCTTCAAAATCTGGCATTGGAAATGCTTTTTTAAAGAACCCTAATTGGCAATTAAAGCTCCTGTCACTAAATAAAATGGTCATCCTACTGTCCTGTTCACACGTTGCGTTTGCTTTGCTTTAAAAATGATCCCCCATTTTGCTTTCTTGGTGCTTCAAAGCGTCTCCAAAGCCTCCAAAGAAGTCGATGACAATGCTCGCTTACAGCACCTGAAAATTTTGAGAGCATAGGTATGCGCACAGGGTGTGCCAAGTGTGCCTGGGCACACCCTAATCACCCAGTGCAGCACAGATTCCCCCAACTGCCCTGGCTCAACCACCCCCCCCCCCCCTCGCTGCTGCTGTATTAATATGTAATTAATGGCCCCTTCCCTTTCTGCATGAATACAGTGAGTGATCGGTACCATGTGTTTGAACTTTGGAGTGCACACCCTAATGCAATAGGCTGCGCAAACTTATGTTTGAGAGGCTTTTATTCAGAGTTAACTTTGCTTTGTTTTGGAAGTATTGCAGGTGTGAGATATTCCAGTATGCACTTGGACACCAACAAGCAAACCGGAAAGACATCATCAGCAGTCATTTTAGGTTCATGTGTATATATTATGGGAGTATCTGTGCAGACGTCACATGTGGTGTGTAGCGTGGGGCAGCAGGAAGGTGAGCGGGGTCCGGAGGGGAGCAATTAGCAGACAGCACACGTGGTGCGCAACAAGGGAAAACTATAGCACAGCCCTCAAATGTTCCACTCGCCTACTCGCATTTTGCGAGTGGACAATGATTGCTGGCGAGCGCGGGGCTGCCTCGGAGGGGAAGGGGGGGCGGCGAGCACTGCTGAGCAATGGGCACCCACTGGGGAGGCTGCACTTATGAGCACTGATGAGGCTGCACTGATGGGCACTGGTGCGGCTGCACTGATGGGCAATGATAAAGTTATTGTTAATATTTATTTTTGTAATTTAATTCTGCAGATCTCATATTTAAGAGGTCCTGTCATGCTTTTTTTTTACTTTTTTTTTACATTTTTTACATTCCTTGTAATAGGAATAAAGTGACACATTTTTTTTTTTATAAGAACAGTGTAAAAAAAAAAAAAAAAAAAAAAGTAAAACAAATAAGACATTTTTTTATTTTTTTAACGTGCCCTGTCCCGACAAGCTTGCGTGCAGAAGCGAACGTGTACGTGAGTAGCGCCCGCAGATGAAAACGTTGTTCAAACCACACATGTGAGGTATCACCGCAATTGATAGAGCGAGAGCAATATTTCTAGCCCTAGATCTCCTCTCTAACTCAAAACATGCAACCTGTAGAATTTTTTAAATGTCGCATATGGAGATTTTTAAGGATAAAAGTTTGTCGCCATTCCACGAGCGGGCGCAATTTTGAAGCGTGACATGTTGGGTATCAATTTAAGTGCGCTTGTAAGGTTAGAATATTGACATAATTTAATACATACATAGTATACTAATTATCACAATCACAATAATTTTCAGATGCCTTGGTCCCCACTTTTCCCCTCCGGCTCCTTGTGTGGAGGGCACTACCAGAACATATTTGGGGGGCACACCATACAATGCGTTTAAATTCAAGATGGTGCTGCTGTAAGACCTACAAACAGTACAAAATATTTTACAGCGCACACATACAAGAATGACATTTCCTGCAGGGCTAGTTAAAAACACCTGAACATATTCAAAAAATACGGGGGTTTGGTCACATAGTGCTAAGCCCACTTACTGCGACAAAGTACCCCGAATTAGTGGGTCCTACACTAGTAATAGAATGGAAAATCCTTTGTCTCAACTATGGGAGCTCATACCAATCTGTGACCACTTGTAAGCCTCACGGGCCGGGGGTTGCCCTCCCTTTGGGTTGCAGGCAGGGACGGCTCCCAAGCAGAATCCAGGACCATCAGTGGGGGAATCTTCTGCTTTCATGAATGTTTTTATAAAAAGAAGTCTCCAGATAAACGAGCCCATTTGGTGGAAAGGGTAAATATAATGCGATTACCTGAGTCTATGATATGCATAAGCAATATTAAATAATACTGAAATTTTGGTTTCTTCCGATGTGCTTATAGAAATGTAAGCACCCCCTGAAGAAAACCATAACCCTAAAGGTCGAAATGCATTGGGGCTTTTCCCAACATCGGACAGTATAACCATAACCAATATTGTGGGTAACATCTTTGGATGTACACCTCCTATAATCTTTACATGATATTGTCAACTGTTTGATCTTCCATCCAATCCAAGTTGTCTTGTTCTGTGTACACCGGAGCTCATGTTTTAACTTTTGTACTGTATAACTCATGTCCAGAGTCCATTGTTAATAAAATTTATTTTTATGCAAAAACTTTTTTCTGATTTACATTTGCTGCTAAAAAACCCCACGGGGAATCCTCTACCTTTTTGCAAATGTGTGTTAAAGTCCAAGCAAGTGTAAATGAGCCCTTAGAAGCTTAGAGAAGCCATTAGGAGGAAGAGACCGAACAAGAATCTGAAAACGATCCACATTCACATGACAATGCGTGACCATGCACATCTCTGGCAACAAATCACGAAGTCTGCAAATTCAGCTGGTCAGTGGTCCTTCATCTACCATAAGGCCCAGCTTTAGCACTCCAATTTCCACTTGTTCAATCCAATGAAGTACAGTCTTCGGGGTCAACGATTTGACGGCACAGACGAGGTGAAAGTGGCTGTGAAGAAGTGGGTACAAAAGTGCACATCTGATTTTTTTTTTTTTTTTTTAAAAGGGAATTTGAGGCCTGGGTTCAACAATGGTGCAAGTTGAGTACTAGATCCAGGGGCGGCCCGTCCATTAAGGGAGCATTAGCGCCGCCCCCTCTATCCACACCATCCCCTATATGGTTAATGGATAGATTCATGCATAGCATGAATCCCCTATTCATGGAAATGGCCCCTTTCAGGACGCCGGGCGCATGAATTACAGTGGCGGGGGTGTTTTTTTTAAGCACCTGATTATAGCTATAGGCTCTAATAGGCTTCAAATTAGGGTGGACTTGGAGCGCAGAGCATTGCGCTCAGAGCCCACCTAGGTGTGTTAGAAAAGCAAATTAATATTTACTTTTCTAACACTGAATAGTCTCTCCGCCAATCAGGAAGCGTGGGTCTGATACCCATTTCCAGATTGGCTGTTAGGTTAGAAAATTCTATTGGACGTGTAGCTCCCTCTACTTAGGTAGGTGTTAGAGGGGAGATTTTTGGTGAGTGCAGGTAAATTTAAGCAGGCCTAGCTGGAAGCTAGGCCTGTTTGTTTTGATCTGTGTGGGCTGGGAGTGGCTTAGAGTAGGCTGGTGACTCACAAATAGCATCACTTCTCGGTTACCTCCCTCTGGCTTCTGGAGGATTCTAGAAGAGAGGAGGGGATAAGAGGTGGAGCTGCCTGGGGTGTTCTAAGGAGCCCTGGCCAATTCCCAACCTGGACTGGCAGGGGGCAGGCCTCCATAAATACCTAGGGTCAGCCCAGCTGGGTTTTTTCAAGTGGAAGAACTGAGGATGGAGTACTAGGCTGTTGGGGCCTTTGAGTCAGAGAGAACAGCAGGAGCTAGTACTGCCAGGCAAGTCTTCAGGAGGGAACCACTGATGTGTAAGCAGCCAGGAGGGCTGATGAGGGACATGCGCTATCGGGAGGACTGAAGAGGCATGCCAGAGAGAACTGAGAGGAAACAGTCAGAGCTGGGTGTGGAAAGAGTGAGGATTGCAATGTCACGGGCAGTGGAGTCGGGCAGCTGCAGCTAGGAGGGCTGGCAGAGCCAGAAGAAGGATTGCTGGGAGCAGTAGTCCACCATAGGTCAGCTAGCACTAAATATTTTCTATTCTATTTTTGCTACAAATGGCAATTCCTAAAGCCTACAAATGGCAATTCCTAAGGCCTGACTGAGTCAGTGTTGGGCCTAACTATGCGCTAGCTGTGCCTGGAGTTAAGTGTTGTGCAGGAGAGAGAGTGATAGTCTGCAAGCAAGCGTTGTGCAGGAGGAGTTTGAAGGAATGTTGTGTATAAGGAGTTTTGTCCCAAAATGACTGTTCTATAATTCTACTGGGCATCCCATAAATTCCCATCCCTATCCAAGTTCAAATCCCTCAATAAAAATACAAAAACAAACATATGGACTGTTCATTGACTCAAGGTGATTGGGAAGTAAATGCCGGGCTAGGCAGGGTGACAGGTGGGCCACAACTTTCAGCAGCCCTTATGGGGGTACCGCTACAGACGGCAAGGAGGAGGAGGAGGAGGGGGATGCATGGCGGAAGGTGCTGTGATCCACACCACAGGAGGGGGAAGAAAGCCGCCGGACACGCTGCCCGCCCACTTCCTAGATGGGGCAAGTGCGGGGCCTTGACCCGGCTGCACTCCCGGGGGGGGGGTGCCCCACAAAAAAAAAAACACCAGCCGCCACCGACTAGGTCCATAACAAGTACAAGCCAGCCACTCCTCATCGGCTTCTTCACTAGAAAACTTTTATTTAAGCATCATGGCAGTAACATATTTCAAAATGCTAACGTGTTTCGGCCTAACCCTTTGGCTAAAGCCTTCATCATAGCATCAGTTTTTTCCTGTCAAGTTGCGTACAACCTGTATATAGAGGAAGAGTTACTCTACCAACATGTGAAATTTCAACAACATATGTAAGTCAGTAAAAAAAATGTTCTGCCCACTTTTGCATTACTTTCGGCACAGCCCTCGTATATATAACCACTTCTGTTAAATAAAGCGTCTTTGAAAATTTTGTACAGCTCTTTAATATTTCTGCTTTCGAGCTATTTAATGCTTCGAGCTTCCAAGCTTCCAGAAGACTACATTTTTCAAAGGATCCTTCTCTTCAGTAACCAGCTCAGCAAAGTATAAGATTACCCGGTACAGTCACATTTATCTCTCAAACCGTGGTTGTCTTGGCTGAGGCGGCCGGGCGGATGGCAGGTAAGTCTTGTAATAGCTGAGTGGTTACACAAGGATACGACAGTCAAAGGAAATAAAAAGGGACTATTTTATTAACCATCGGGGCCGAAACGGCAAACAAACCCATTCATTTTTATTACAGGGACTCAGTGAAGAGTAGACCTCTTGTGCCGCGTACACACGGTCGGATTTTCCGACGGGAAATGTTCGATGGGAGCTTGTTGTCGGAAATTCCGACCGTGTGTAGGCTCCGTCGGGAATTTCCGACAAACAAAATTTGAGATCTGGATCTCAAATTTTCCGACAACAAAATCCGTTGTCGGAAATTCCGATCGTGTGTACACAATTCTGACGCACAAAATTCCACGCATGCTCGGAATCAAGCAGAAGAGCCGCACTGACTATTGAACTTCATTTTCCTCGACTCGTCGTACGTGTTGTACGTCACCGCGTTCTTGACGTTCAGAGTGTCCATGCACACATGGACGTTTTTGGACGTTTATCAGCAGTGGAGTTTATGGGCTGTTTTCTGAACGCCATAAAATCGGGTTCAGGAGTCGTTTTTCTGACCACCAAAAAACGCCAAACGCTCATAAACGCTGATAAACGCAGACAAACCCTCAAAAACGTGGCTCACCAGTGTCTTTTAACGTTTTTGATCCATTGAAAAAAGTTAATAAATAATTAAAAAGCTAGAAAACGATAACGCGGAAAAACGCTAAAGGACGCTAATAAAAGCTTTTGCAAAAAACGTTAAAAAACATTGAAAGACTCGCTGCAAAGCTACTGGCCTTTTTATAATGTATAACTTGGATGGTTTTTCCGACGGAATTCCGCTCAAGATTGCCTTGCGTACACACGGTCACACAAAAGTTCTCTGAACTTTCGACCCTCAAGAACACGGTGACGTACATCACTACGACGAGCCAAGAAAATGAAGTTCAATGCTTCCGAGCATGCGTAGGAATTTTGCGCGTCGGAATTTGTACAGACGATCGCATTTTCCGGATAGGAACTTTTCCCGACCGAAAAATAGAGAACGTGCTCTCAATCTTTTGCTGGTTGGATTTCCGCCAGCAAAAGACCGATGGAGCATACACACGATCGCATTTTCCGACAAAAAGCTCTCATCGGAGTTTTGCTTGCCGAATTACCGATCGTGTGTACTCGGCATAAAACAAAAAAAAACCTGGAATCCCTGTTGCTAGCAAGAAAAGCCAATTATTTCTCAGGAGTTAAAGTCTGGGCACCGCATTCAGTAATGAAAGTGGTATCCCGGAACGAGTATTCATATCAGGAAAGTTAGGTCTCGTTTTCATTAGTGTTGCCATTGGCAGTGGATTGACCTTCAGAGGGAGTTTGACAGGCGTTTGCGAGATGTTATGTCGCATTCGGCCCCAGAGATTTTAGCATGCAGCCCATCTGGAGAGACTCCGGGGATGCCGTGCAAGCACAGCAGTCACAGCGGCCAACACAGACAAGTAGACATGTGCATTGCCGAAAAATGTGTTTGTTTTCGTTTCATTTGGTTTTTTTTTTGTTGTTTTTCAGGTCATTCGGTATGGTCGCAATTTGTAAATTTGTAAATTCGAAAATTTGAAAATAAGAAAGAAAATCCGAAAATTCGAATGAACAAAATCCAAAAATTCTAAATAATAACATTAATTTGAACATCTGCTGTTTTATGGTCAGATTTAGACAGATGGTCAGTGCAAACAGCAAAGAGTGACAGAGTCAGCAGGTTGATGGTCAGATGAGGCACAGACAAAATATTTCTAAACAGACTCCAGACAAATATACAGAGCAAAGACTCACAATACGAGAAAGAACAAGCCAATAATCAGGATAGGTATCAACAAGCTACAAACATTACAAACAATAAAGAAGTAATCCGCGGCATAAACACAGACAGACCCCTATCCAGTTGACCAGGCCCAGAATGAATGTTCAGCAATCTATTTAAGCACTCCTGATTGGGGTAGGTGTACATTAGACATGTGCAATTCATTTCGTTCCAAATTCGTTCTTTAACAAATTTAGACAAATTTGTTAATTCGGAAATATCCGAATTAACAAAAACCCGTTTAACAAATTTTTCGGAATATTTGCAAATTCAAAAATTTGAAAATTCGTCAATTTGTAAATTCGAAAATCTGAAATAATAACTAACTAATAATAAGTTAACTATTACTAACTATTAAATTATAGGTATTGGAATGTCCTTTCAAATTTGGCTGTAAGTGAATGTAACGAATATGAATTTATCCTAAGTTACGAATTATCCGAAATAATGAATGCCGTATCTAAACATATGGAACGGAATGAATTAACAATAAATAATAATAATAAAACGTTTTCATTATTATTATTATTATTGTTATTTATTATTATTCGGCATTCGTTATTTCGGATAATTCGTAACTTCAGATAAATTCATATTCGTTACGTTCACTAACAGCCAAATTTGAAAGGAAATTCCAATACCTATAATTTAATAGTTAGTTATTATAAAAAAGTAAACTACGCTATTAACTAAAAAAAACAAGCTGCAACTCAGGGTTTTATACAACACCAAACAGAAATATAAAAAGGTGAAGCTGCGCTAAATAAACTGACCTGTGAGACGCTGACCAATAAAAATTGAACAAGTGAACTCACAGCTAAAGAAAAGCTAATATATAAAAAAAAATGTGATAGTAAGTGAACTGACAGAATTTAAATCCAATATGGAAATGAATCCACCTAAATTAACATGAAAATAAAATAAAATATACCAATAAGACAGATAGAAAAACTAAATAAAAAAAAAAACAGCATCTGATAATAATGTGACTGATCAGTAAAAGTAAACACCTATGATCATGTCAATGACAATTAGTCCCAAAAAGTGACAGTGGTGAATAATAAACTCCACCCAGAGAATAATAAATGATAAAAAATGACAAAAAATGAGTTCATATGTAATAATGGTGACTATTAAAGACAAATCAAAAAAATAGTCCATGCACAATGTATTAATGGCTCATCCATGGTGATAGGTAATCCAGACACCCCAGAAACTGTGAAGAGATAGGAAAGTGCCTCCACCGGAGCACATGTTGCCGCTTACCGGATAAAAACGGTCCCTTTTTACAGGTGACCACGGAGCGTAGATGGCTTATAACGCAGCCTGGGGTCTCCGTACCATACACCAACCACCTCATCCGAAAATGGCACGGTTAATAGATCCCCATAAAACAACAAAAGGCTTGCATAGAGTAAAACCTTTAACATTTATTGTAGTTTAAAAAGACGAATGGACACTTACAGTTAGATTGGATAAAAACAGCATTAAGAAATATCTATCTATCTATCTATCTATCTATCTATCTATCTATCTATCTATCTATCTATCTATCTATCTATCTATCTATCCATATATATATATATATATATATATATAGAGAGATATATATAGATATATAGAGATATATATAGATATCTATGTATATATCTCTCTCTCTATATATATATATATATATATATATATATATATATATCTATATATATCTATATATATCTATATATAGATATATATAGATATATATATATATATATATATATATATACATACATAGATATATAGATATCTATATATCTATGTATATATATAATGTCTAAGTCCAGCAGCACTCCCCCCAGTTATCAGACCGTCTCAAGGCGTCACTACACCTGTATATAATATAGCTGATAACCGGTGGGGGGGAAGTGCTGCTGAACACAGCTATATATATCCATTCATATAATATAGCTGTGTCCAGCAGCAAAAACACCTCCCTTATCAGCCAGGGCTGCTGATGGGGGATACCATCAGGCCTCTTGTAGGGGGTCCGGTCCCATCACTTTAACAGGGGGGCCAGCAGCTTCAAACTTCATAATGTAGTATACATGGGCATACATACTGTGAACAAAGAATGTTCCCCCATGGCCCAATGGTGGTGGGGTGGGGGGGGGGGGCATTCAGCTAATCCAGAGGGGCAGACTGCAGGATAAAGGGACTTTTTTTTTCTCTTCAGCACAGGCGGACTTACACAACAACCAGTGCCGCACTTGCATAAAGTCTTGGCTCACAGTTCCTGCTGCTGGTGGAGTAATATACTCGGCTTTCTCGCTGCCTGCCTCCTTCAGCAAGTAAAAGAAGCCCGGAGCAAAAATAATAAAATAAAAATAGCAGAGGGCTGACATGACAGGGGAAACAGGGTACATTAGAAATAAGAGGGCTCACTCAATTGGGAGAGCCTTTGGGGAGGAAGGGTCAGAGTTAATAAAAGAAGCTGGCCCCTCCCCAGCATCACCACAGCGTGCAGGAGCAAGCTTCAGGAGACATGGCCGACGTGGAGCAGCTTCTGGCTCAGCTGCGGGCTGAGGCTGCGACCAGGGGAGCTGGATGGCTTCAGGTACAGCTGGCGCCGCTGCTGGGCAAGCAGGCCGCGAGTGCTGGTACCGGGGGGGCGGGAATCCTCGTGAGCTCAGAGGTCCAAGCCTCCCGAGCACTTTTCCCTGCACTCCTCGCCCAGAGCTCAGCATCACACAGGGAGCCCCATTCGGGACCACTCAAAAAGCGTTCCGCTGTGCTCGCGGGAATCCCCCCCACAGACGCAGCTCGACGGGTGAGTGCTCCGGGAGCACCAGAGCAGCCTCACGGCCCACCCGGGAGCAGGAGAAGGAGCACGCCGGCTCTGCCCCTGGCGATGAGTCAGCGGGGGCGGGGTCTCGGCGGGGGGAACCATTCAGGCGCGGCCGCCGGGCCCTCCTGTGCCATGGCCGGGGGCTATCAACTCTCCAGGAGGCAGCCACAGAGTATTGCACTGTGGATGGAGGCAGGACGGAAGACCGCTGCCTGGTGGCATCTTATAGCAAAGTAGCTTCACTAGGGTTACTGGCCCATAACCTCCTCCAGGATGCTCTAGTGAAGACCAAGGTGCCACCTATACTTTGCACCTTAGGTGAGCCCACGTCACCCACCCACGTGGTGCGTTTTTCTTGTTTTGATCAGGTTATTGCACGTCTAAGATCATCCCACGAACGAGCAGAAATTAGTTTTCCTTCCTTGAAACTAAATGACGGGGGGAAAAAAACTTTTTCAAAACTATTTTCTCTCTCTCTCGATCTACGTCTTGTTCCCACCAAATATTTATTGTTTTCCCGCTGCTTGGCTCTGAATTCTACAATGACTGAGCCCGCCTGCGACTGCCAATATATTGTATGTCGCAAAGCCGGTTAGTTTTCTCAGAAAAGCGTAGGGATTCATCGAAAACACATGTCCTCGGGGAGAGGTGTAAGGAGCTGACAGTGATGGAGTGTTAGAAGCCGGTCCAACAGGCTTTGGTTCTTTATGGCCTTGCCAACCCTATCGCTGCACCTCCCAACAAAAGGCCCACTGTACCATTCTTCGCTCCGCTGGAACGCTCAGGCGTCTAGAACCCCCGGATTATATGCCCGGCAGCAGCTGCATTTAAACACCTCTCACTCAACGAATGTGTTTTTTATTCTGCATTCTTTCTGTCACATATGAAACAGCTGCAACTTGCACCACCAGTCTGGCAATTATTTCACAGGTTTTTTTTTTGTTTTTTTTCGGCCTTGCCATAAAAAAAGAAGCTCAGTCAGGGGTTATAAGTATGAGCAAGCTAATGAGAAGCAGACCATGACAGAGAGCCTTCTGCATTGTGCTTGCCGAGAGCCTCTTGACATTGCACTTGTCTTGGTGAGAAAGCCATGTGTTTCTTTTGTCTTGGGGTAAATCCTCTCCTGGAGAGCGCCGGTGCTTCGCCAGGCGCGGGCTGTTTACATGACTTGCATCCCTGGCCACCCCACAGGGGCAAGGAATGGGATTTAAAAAGGGGGCGATGCTGCAAAAAAATATATATATTATATATAACAACATGTAGGAAATATGAATGTGGTCAAATCATAAGAAAAAAAAAAGAAAATTTAATAAACTAAAGAAATAATTGTTGTACCGTGTTAGACATCCACAAAAGAAGAAGTTTGGATTTAGGATGGTACTTTTTATTGAGTAACTAAACAGATTGAAGTGCAAGCTTTTGAGGCAAGCTGGCCACTTCTTCAGACAATATTATTATTATTATTATTAATAATAATAATAATAATAATAATAATAATAATATGCAGCAATTACACTCACCAGCACTTTATTAGGTACACCTGTTCAATTGCTTGGTAATACAAATTGCTAATCGGCCAATCACATGGCAGCAACTCAATGCATTTAGGCACAGACTTGTGCAGAACGAAAAATGTTACATAAATTTGTTTAATTTGTTTTGTTTACTCTAATTCGAATCAATTCAAATTCTCTGAATTCGTTCAAATTCGGAAAATTCTAATCGATTCAAATTCTAATTCCATTTGAATTTGAATCGAATTCCTTTAAAATAAAAATGTATTCTACTCGCAATTTGAATTTTGGAAAACAGTTATATTCTTTCTATTCTTTTCTATTGTTTATTCTGTTTTATTATTTTCTATTCTATTCAAATTTATTCTATTGAAAATTTGAATTTCGGAAGATGGTTATATTCTATTCTATCCTATTGGTTTTTTTTTTATAAATTTATTCTATTTTTTTTTATATTTTTCTAATCTATTCTATTCCTTTATTTTCTATTCTATTTTGTTCTGTTTTACTCTATTCTTCTCTTTTCTATTCTTTTATTTTCCATTCTATTCCTTTATTTTTTTATTCCATCTTTCTATTCTATCGTCCTCTTCGCTCCTCCCAAAACCTCCTGCTCTCTAGCTGCCTTGTCACCTCATCCCATGCTCAGATTACTGTTTATTGAGTAACTAAGCAGATTGAAGTGCAAGCTTTTTAGGCAATCTGGCCACTTCTTCAGATGATATTATTATTATTATTAATAATAATAATTTTAATAATAATAATAATAATATGCAGCAATTACACTCACCAGCACTTTATTAGGTACACCTGTTCAATTGCTTGGTAATACAAATTACTAATCAGCCAATCACATGGCAGCAACTCAATGCATTTAGGCATAGACTTGTGCAGAATGAAAAATTTATTCTGATTTGTTTTGTTTTGATACGGTATTTACATACATTTGTTTAATCTGTTTTGTTTATTCTAATTCGAATCAATTCAAATTTGGAAAATTCGAATCGATTCAAATTCTAATTCCATTTGAATTCTAATCGAATTCCTTTAGAAATCAAATTTATTCTATTGGCAATTCGTATTTCGGAAAACAGTTATATTGTTAAATTCTATAAATAGGAAAGGTTCCCAGTGGGGTTTTGAGTTGCAGCAATAAAGTACAATATTTTGAAAAAATATATAATTTTATTTAGAAAAAAATTGTTGCATCAAGGCAACATTTGTTGCGGTTAAGACATGAGCTCTATGGGTAAAGCTTATACATGTACATAAAATTAACAGCCATTGAGTACAAAGAGGAAAAAAACATAGCATAATATAAGTATGTAAATCATACTGAAGGACCCCGAAGCGTTTCGACCTTTTTCAGTAGAGGTCTTCTGAGAGAGCGAGTAAAATAACTCTAGATAGAGAAAGTATATATATGGTAATGGAAACATATAGGGGTTGATTTACTAAAGGCAAATAGACTGTGCACTTTGCAGAGGGCAGTTGCCCTCTGCAGGTGCAATTGCTCCAGAGCTTAGTAAATGAGGTAAGGCTTGACTTTGCAAAGAGTACCCAATCACATGCAAGGAAAATAAAACAAACAGCATTTTTGCTTGCACATGATTGGATGATGGAAGTCAGCAGAGCTTCTGCTCATTCACTAAGCTCTGGAGCACCTGCTCTTGCAGAGGGCAACTGCACTTTGCAAAGTGCACGGTCTTTTTCCCTTTAGTAAATCAACCCCATAGATACCAGAAATATCAACAAGCAAGGTATATATCTGTATATTGAATTTTGATATATTTATAAATAAATAAATATATTTGAGTTATTTATTTGGATACATTATGGTGCTTCTTCCACAGACTTTGGATAGAAGTAACATGTGTGGAAAAATTGGTCTTTGGGTGTCGGTGGCGCCTTCACACCGTAACCCTATTTGGGGACTCTTGATCAAATCAAGAATTGGACTTGCTGTCAAACATTACAATGATATGCACCTATCAAAGAGGTGTGGAAAAATTGTTCTTTCTTTAGGTGTTAATTGTGTAAATGAAACACACCAAAAAAATTCTTCCAGACGATGTCAACACCCACAACACTAGGCAGCTTAGAAGTCCTGCAAAGATTCCACATTCCAAAAACACTTAATCAGCGACACCGGCATCAGGAGCTTCATAGCTGCTGGTAATCCAGGACTGATTCATTTTTAAAAATGTCAGACGGTTCACTGAGTCTGTGGACAGACACGTTCTATCATCAGTAACAAAACCTCCAGCAGCACTGCATGCCCATTCCAAAAGCATGCTGGATTCAGGGCATCCCAGCAGGCTCATTTGCATACTGGGAAAGTTCTGGCCAGTTGTTTATTCTCATGACCCAGTAACCCAGTGGATCGTCAACTGGAAAGCTCTCCATGTCTGTTTTTGCCCCTGGATAATCTCCCACCATATGATGAAGACGCTGCCGATGGCATGTGGAAGCTGACAGTCCTGGGCGCCTACTGTTCCTTTCTTGACCAACAGAAGTCTCAAAACTATGTTTTCTACGACACTGTAACCTACCAGAGTTAGGAAAAGCATTAGATAAACTCCTCTTTAAGGTGTCCTCAAGCAATTTCATCTTCTGCACTCTCTGTGGGGACTGGATGAGTTCTGAGACTTTCCCCCTTGTAACGCTGGTCAAGGAGGGTTGCCAACCAATAGCGATCCTTCTCCTTTATGCCACATATTCTTGGGCCCTTTCGCAGGCTTTGAAGCATGAGGGAGCCCATGCACCGCAAATTTGCAGAGACATGAGAAGCAGACTCCTCGGGGTCACTGAGGATTATAGTATCTGAAACTGCCTCCTCCCAGCCACGTACTACTCCTAAGGGTTCTGGGGATGGAAAACCATCTTACTGTTTGACGTATGTCTTCCTCTGCTTCAATGCCTCCAACAATGCCAGAATGTTCCTCCTCCTCCTCCTCCTCCTCCTCCCTCTCTTCTTGTGTGTTCTGTGTTGTAGGAAGAACGGTGTCTGCATAAAGTGGGCCTTGAGAGGAAAGGAAGACCTCCTCTTCCTCCCGCTGCTCTGCCTCGAATGCCCTGTCCATAATGCCATGCAGAGTCTGCTCCAGCAGGAACACAACAGGGATAGTGTCACTGATGCATGCATTGTCATGGCTCACCATCCTTGTGGCCTCGTCAAATCGGGACAGTACAGTGCATTCATCCTTTATGAGCAGCCATTGGCGTGGGGAAAAGAAGCCAAGCCAGCCTGAGCCTGTCATTGTGCTATACTCACATGTACTCGCTGACGGCCCTCTGCTGCATGTGCAGCCGCTGCAACACTGCCAAAGTCGAGTTCCACCTGGTGGGCATATCACAAATCGTCAGTTTACTGGCAGGTGGGATTCCCGCTGAATTTCAGCCAACCGAGCACTGGCTCATACTGTGTATGACCGCCTGAAATGGCTCCAGACTTTTCTGGCCTGCTTTAGCAGATCTTCTAATCCTGGATACCTATTTAGGAAATGCTGCACAACCAAATTGAAGACATGTGCCAGGCATGGCACATGTGTCAACTTTCCTGTTTAAGGGCGGACAGGAGGTTTGTGCCATTATCACACACCACCATTTCTGGCTCCAGCTGGTGTGGCGTGAACCACCTCTGGGCCTGCCCCTGCAGAGCTGCAAGAATCTCTGCTTCGGTGTGGTTCCTGTCCCCTAGACACGTCAGCTGAAGCACTGCATGGCACCTTTTAGCCTGACTCATTGAATATCCCTTTTAACGCTTAGGGGGTACTTGTGGTTCATAGGAAAATTCAGCAGAGGGCATGGAGGAGGTGAAGGGGTAGAACTGACAAATCTCGCATCATCACCACTAGCTGTATGGAGATGTGGTGGCACAACAAGCTGCAGCACTGAGCCCTGCCCTCCATTCTTCCAAGTTGCAAGCAGATTTACCCAGTGTGCTGTGAACGAAATATATCGTCCCTGACCATGCTTGTTGGACCACATGTCAGCAGTAGCGTGGACTTTGCGGCTGACTGCCTTGCCCAACGACACCACAACATTGCCTTCCATGTGATGGTACAGAGCTGGAATGGCCTTATGTGAAAATAAAATAGCGACTGGGAACCTGCCATTGTGGTACAGCACATTCTGCAAATTCACGGAAGGGGGCACAATCCACCAGACACAAAGGCATAAGTTGTAGAGCCAGCAGCTTTGACAAGCTTTCATTTAGAGGCTGGGCATGTGGGTGGCAGTGATTTTTTTTTTTTTGCTGCAGCAGAAGAGGCAGAGAAATTTGCCAGCTATAGTCTACAGCTGGTGGTGTGCTACTGGGAGATGTGCTGTAAGGACCTGGGACACCCTGCACTATACCATCATCAGTGGACGCTGCTGAGAGGTCATGAGGTATAGCGGGGGCAGACTGAGGTGAGTAAGGAGGAGGGACAGAATTGCGCCCTTTTTGTGTGGCTTCCAGGTGCTCTTGCCAACAGGCTGAGTGGTGGGAGATTAAATGTTTTGCCAAGCATGTGGTACCCAAATGGCTGGTGTTTTTGCCACGCTTTATGTGCTTGAGACAAAGTTTGTAAATTGCAACAGTGTGATCAGAACAACCCAAATGGCAAATTTGCGCTTACTCACAAATATATAAGCCGCTAACACAGCACAAGAATAATTGCCCAACAGATCCAAATGTAAACCAAACGTGTAGCGCTAAAGAGTAAGGCACCTGCAGACTGGCAAGGTATAGAGCCAGTGCCCTACATACAGTATGACTAAAATACAGTTGAATATCTCACATTAGAATTATGGAAACACATAGTGTAATACAGAAAAGTCCATGAGTGGAAAACTAAATGGGTCACCACTAATAAGTGATATATGCACCACCTTCACCAGCGTAAGGCCATACAGTCTCTAAGTGAATGATAGACGGCTGATTTATTGCAATTCAGACATGTCCAGGATGAGTAATATATAGATGAATCAGCTCCAGAACATCACACCACAGTGTCTTCACACACGTGCAAATCACTCAGATAGTAAGGTCGGAGGCTTACCGAAGGGTTTGAACCCAAAACAGTGTACACTGTGAGGGTCAAACCGGCTTGTATTGCTCACTGGCAATAGTGGGAAGACATTAACATCGTGAAGAAATCACAGGGGTTCCATGAAGCTGTATCTTCTCCAAACGTAACCAAAGATCGCCCCATAAATGGCTCATAAAAGATATAAAAAGGGCCACATAGTGTGATACCGTAAAAGTAATGGTTTATTAAAAAGGAAATACACTTACATGATTTGGATGATAAAAAGCGCTTGTACATAAAAGAAGGCAGCAGTGGAGTCCTCCCGACGCGTTTCGTCTGAGTAGACTTCGTCTTGGGGTGGGGTTATTTTCAACAGTGTGATCAGGCCGGGAGATAACAGCTCCACAATGTGATGGAATAGGGTGGCTGCTTTCTACTCTTCCGTGATGTCTGCCTTGTTGGGGTTGTGCCTCCCCCTCTCTTTCCTCCTCTGCTCTATCCGGCACCCAAGTCACGTCAGTGACCTCATCATCATGTCCTCCATCCTCATTACCACTGGAGACAACTTGGCAAAACGCTGCGGCTGGGGGAACATGACTGTCAATTTGTGTACCAGTGTTCCCCCCTCTCTGTAGGCACATGTTCCTGCCTTCCTCAACCTCAGAACCAACATCTGAATCAAGTAATGGCTGTGCATCGTCAAGGAACAAGTGGCTGATGCTGTGTTCAAATAACCCAGCTGACTCCTCATGCCTGATGCTGGGGCTAACAAGGAGGCAGGTTTAGCCACTCTGGCAGCTGCAGTAGACTGTGCACCAGTCTCTGCTTGGGTGACGGAGGATGAGGATGATTTAGTAAGCCAGTCCACGGCCTCCTCTCCATGCTGTAGCTGGATAGCAACTTCACTAAAGCAACATCACTAAACAGAACAAATGCTGCCCTGCCTGAGGACTAACCACGTCCACCATTGCCTGTGGACACGTACGCTGCTGGCTCCCTCACAGTGCCATGGGAATGTCAGTCTCTCCTTGTTGTCCTCCCAGACATGATGGAGGGGTGCTTATTAACAAAATGTAATAAATATGTAGAAATGTGTATGTTGATGCACTTTAATCAATGGAAAGGGATGTTTGGTGCCCTTTAACTTGAGTACTCACTACACAGACACGCTCCACTGATACACTATAATATATTGCAGTAAAACTGCACTAATGCACAGAAATATACTGTGTTAAATGGCACGTAACTCACTGAAATATACTGCGTTAAACGTGCACTAATGCACTGAAATATACAGCGTTAAACGGCACATAATGCCCTGAAATATACAGCGTTAAACTTTCAGTAACGCACTGAAATATACGGCGTTAAACGGCACATAATGCACTGAAATATACACCGTTAAACTTGCAGTAACGCACTAAAATATACTGCGTTAAATGGGCACTAACGCTCAGAAATATGTTGCGTTAAACTTGCAGTAACGCACTGAAATATACTGCGTTAAACGGCATGCAATGCACTGAAATATACTGCGTTAAACTTGCAGTAGCGCACTGAAATATACTGAGTTAAAAGTGCACTTAAGCACATAAATATACTGCGTTAAAGGGTGCATAATGCACTGAAATATACTGCGTTAAACGCCACGTAATGCATTCAGTAAACCTGCCCTGACAAAATAAACTACACTCACACTAACTATCACTAGATTCACACTAAACTGATATTCTACACTGACAATAGAATCATAATAGCACACTATAGCACACTTATGCCTTATTTCCACTGAGCAGATCGGTTCGGGTCGGTAAAGTTTGGAAGGCCTAGAATGGTCCGGCCTATTCAGGTGAGCGTTTCCACTGCAAGTCAGACCGACAGGGGCCATACGTGGGTTTAGAAAAAATGCCTAGCATGGCGTCACACGTCCACCAATCAGTGGAATGTATCGTAGCTCCGCCCTAACCGAACCGTACCATTTTCTATGGCTCCACATCTGAAGCAGGAACCTTAATGGTGTGGCTTGGTTCGGTTGTATGGGCCGCTTTCATAATGGAAACACTCAAAATAGCGTACCGTTCCGAACCAAACCAAACCGATCCGCTCAGTAGAAACGAGGCATAACTGTCTAGTAGCACTGAACAGAGCCCTGTTCTATCTCTCTCCACACCGATATCACATTTTGTTTCATATATTCGTTAGACCATGTGGAATTAAAAACACAGAATGATAGGTAAACATGGGAGTGGGGTTACCCAGTGATGTCACCGAAAGACCCTGCCCCCATGTTTACCTGTCATTCCACAGGTTTCTCTCCATGGGGCACGTCATGTTCATCAGGCGGGTTGGCATTCATCATGATTGATGTTGGATCTACTTCGGAGGACATGTGTATGTGGTTTTCTTCTTTTTACTTTTGACACTTTATTTGGAGAATGAGTAGGGTCTTCCTTTATTAAAAATAGTGGAATAAAAATGAATAAGGCCCAAGCTCGTTTTGGCCATTAGGCCTGATTAAGACTCTTAGATCTGGTATGGATCTTGTAGGTGAACCCCATGACAATTTATTCTTTTAAATGGCGTGGTTCCCCCCCCCTACTCCATGCAGGAGCTTAACCCTAGCATGCTGCATGGTAGGCCGAAAAGCAGAAAAGCCCCCCCCCGACTATACCAGGCCACCTGATCTCAACATGAGGGGGGCTTGTCCCAAGGCACCTCGTCCTATTGTTGATGAGAACAAGGGCCTCTTCCCCACAACCCTGGCCCGGTGGTTGTGCCCATCGGTGCTGCCAATCAGTGCTCCCTATCAGTGCCCATCAGTGCTGCCAATCAGTACCCATCAGTGCTGCCAAACAGTGCTTTCCTATCAGAGGCCATCAGTGCTGCCTATCAGAGCCTATCAGTGCTGCCAATCAGTGCCCATCAGTGGCCCCTATCATTGCCCATCAGTGCTGCCTATCAATGCCGCACATCAGTGCCCACAAGTGCGTCCTCATCTTCTGCCCTGCTGACCCATGTATGTGGCACTTAGAGGAATCATGTGTCAGGGTCTGATGAGGAAGCCACCGCTGTTCACTGTGTAACGGCTGCAGCTTCCTCATCGGGCCCTGAGACAAGAACTGTATACAGTGGCTGGGATGGCACAAAACCAAAATACACCACTGGCCTGAGCACCCAGTACTTGGCAATGTGGATTGAAGAGGAGCTTGCAGTGCTGTATTCCCTGTTCCACTGTCACTGCCAGGAAGCCGTCTAGACCAATCTTGTGCAGCCGACTCTGGAGTGCATGCAGACAGAAAGGGATCGATTTACTAAAGGCAATAAGACTGTGCACTTTGCAAATTGCAGTAACTCCAGAGCTTAGTAAATGAAGTAAGGCTTCACTTTGCAAAGGATACCCAATCACGTGCAAGGAAAATTTAAAAAAAAAGTTTTTTTCCTTGCATGTGATTGGATGATCTCAGTAGAGCTCCTGCTCATTTACTCAGCTCTGGAGCGACTGCTCTTACAGCGTACAACTGCACTTTGCAAAGTGCACAGCCTATTTGCCTTTAGTAAATCAACCCCAAAGTGACTGAAAGAGGCTGGAGGAGATCAGCAGCACTAAGATAGAAGAAGGATGAAAAAAAAAGGAAACAGCAATACATTATGGCAGTGGCGTAGCGTGGGTTGTCAGCAGCCGAGGCAAGGCAATTAATTTGCGCCCCCTAACCTGCGGACTTTTAGCTATCCCTGAGTCCCTTCAAATACAATAGTACTGACCTACCTGATTCCTATACTGACCACTACACTACATTGTCCACTACACTGACCACTATACTATACTGTCCACTATACTACACTGACCACCATACTGACCACTATACTATACTGTCCACTATACTACACTACCCACCATACTGACCACTATACTATACTGTCCACTATACTACACTGACCACTATACTACACTGTCCACTATATTACACTGACCACTACACTGTCCACTATACTACACTGTCCACTATACTACACTATACTGACCACTATACTACACTATACTACACTACACTGTCCACTATACTACACTGTCCACTATACTACACTATACTGACTACTATACTACACTACACTGTCCACTATACTACACTGTCCACTATACTACACTACACTGACCACTAAACTACACTACACTGTCCACTATACTACACTATACTGACCACTATACTACACTACACTGACCACTATACTACACTATACTGACCACTATACTACACTATACTGACCACTATACTACACTACACTGACCACTATACTACACTATACTGACCACTATACTACACTACACTGACCACTATACTACACTACACTGACCACTATACTACACTATACTGACCACTATACTACACTACACTGTCCACTATACTACACTGTCCACTATACTACACTACACTGTCCACTATACTACACTATACTGACCACCATACTACACTACACTGTCCACTATACTACACTACACTGTCCACTATACTACACTACACTGTCCACTATACTACACTGTCCACTATACTACACTACACTGTCCACTATACTACACTACACTGTCCACTATACTACACTGTCCACTATACTACACTACACTGACCACTATACTACACTATACTGACCACTATACTACACTACACTGTCCACTATACTACACTGACCACTATACTACACTGTCCACTATACTACACTGTCCACTATACTACACTACACTGACCACTATACTACACTATACTGACCACTATACTACACTACACTGTCCACTATACTACACTGTCCACTATACTACACTACACTGACCACTATACTACACTACACTGACCACTATACTACATTACACTGACCACTATACTACATTACACTGACCACTATACTACATTACACTGACCACTATACTACATTACACTGACCACAATACTACACTACACTGACCACTATACTGACCACCATACTACACTGACCACTATACTACACTACACTGACCACTATACTGACCACCGTACTACACTGTCCACTATACTACACTACACTGTGCACTATACTACACTATACTGACAACCATACTACACTGTCCACTATACTATACTATACTGACCACCATACTACACTGTCCACTATACTACACTACACTGTGCACTATACTACACTACACTGACCACTATACTACACTGTCCACTATACTACACTACACTGACCACCATACTACACTGTCCACTATACTACACTACACTGACCACTATACTACACTATACTGACCACCATACTACACTGTCCACTATACTACACTATACTGACCACTATACTACATTGATATATATATACTACATGATCAGCAGTTTCACACAGTGTACTGCACTGAATCTGCTCCTGTCTAAGGCGGCTGACTGCTATAGTAAAACCTGCATTTGCCTTATCATTATAAGGCACACGTGAGTGGATTGAAGTTTGCCTGTGTACCTTGGTATCCTAACTATTGCACAATGATTGTTTTTTTCTCTTATTTGCCTGTTTATGATTCTCACATTGGTTGTGAATAGAAGCAAAAAACACTTTGGTACTATTAAGATCAATGAGCACCTTAATTAAGCAAGTGTTTTTAAACAGCTTTGCTAGTGATCAAAAGCTCTATACCAATCAGGATTCCACACCTGTATAATTGAACCTTCTGAATACATCCCTATATATTTATTTTTATGTGGATTTTTTATGTGAATTTTTTACACATTTGGTGTCACTAATTTTTTATAGTTTTACACTATTTTGATTGTTGGATTTTTTAGGAATTTTTACTCACCGCTGGATTTATTTGACTATTTATATTTACTTTTATATTCATTTTCATGCACATTGTGAAGCGCTTCAAATATCATTATTTATACTACATTACACTGACCACTATACTACATTACACTGACCACTATACTACACTACACCGACCACTATACTGACCACCATACTACACTTACCACTATACTACACTACACTGACCACTATACTGACCACCATACTACACTGTCCACTATACTACACTATACTAACCACCATACTACACTGTCCACTATACTACACTATACTGACCACCATACTACACTGTCCACTATACTACACTACACTGACCACTATACTACACTATACTGACCACCATACTACACTGTCCACTATACTACACTGTCCACTATACTACACTATACTGACCACCATACTGTCCACTATACTACACTGTCCACTATACTGTCCACTACACTAACCGCTACACTACACTGTCCACTATACTACACTATACTGACCACCATACTACACTGTCCACTATACCACACTACACTGACCACTATACTACACTGTCCACTATACTACACTATACTGACCACCATACTACACTGTCCACTATACTACACTACACTGACCACTATACTACACTGTCCACTATACTACACTATACTGACCACCATACTACACTGTCCACTATACTACACTACACTGACCACCATACTACACTGTCCACTATACTATACTATACTGACCACCATACTACACTGTCCACTATACTACACTACACTGACCACTATACTACACTGTCCACTATACTACACTATACTGACCACCATACTACACTGTCCACTACACTACACTGACCTCCATACTAAACTACACTATACTGACCACTATACTATACTACACTAACCACTATACTGACCACTATACTACACTGTCTGTTATACTACACTGTCCACTACATTACACTGTCCACCATACCACATTATACTGACTACCATACTACACTGTCCACTATACTACATTACAATGTCCACTATACTACACTATACTGACCACCATACTACACTGTCCACTATACTACATTACACTGACCACTATACTACACTGTCCACTATACTACATTACACTGACCACCATACTACACTGTCCACTACACTACACTGACCTCCATACTAAACTACACTATACTGACCACTATACTAACCACCATATTACACTGTCCACTATACTACACTACACTGTCCACTACACTATACTAACCACTATACTGTCCACTACACTGACCTCCATACTATACTACACTACACTGTCCTGCCTACAGTCTCTCTCTCGCCCCCTCCCTCCCCCTCCCCCTCCCAGTAACAAGACTCTCACTCACCTTCTTATCCCGGCTGCATCGATCCGGAGGAGGAGAAGACAGCGGCGGCTCACATTGTTTCTTTTCTCCCCTGCGCTCTGCCTGCTGCCATGTTCAGTGTCCAGCGCCCTGTGATTGGGCGTATGGGGGGTCATGTGCGGAGGCGGGACTTCAGGAGCGATCGAGGACAGGCCAGCCCTACGCCTCACATGACCCCCATACGCCCAATCACAGGGCGCCGGACACTTAACATGGCCCGGGGACACAGGAATTAGAAATTAGGGGGAGGCAGCCACTGACACATACTGGCGCCCCCCTAAATGTCGCGCCCGGGGCCACGGCACCCCCCTGCACCCCCCACGCTACGCCGCTGCATTATGGAACAAAAATTGACAATTGTTTATGAAGCAGTTTTGCAGAGTTTAACTACTTAAGGACCAGCCGCCGTCGTTATACATCGCTACGTTGACGTTAAATACCGTTGTTATGGCAGCAGCTAGCTGCCATATCCCCGTTATTTTTAAAAACGCCGGAGTGTCCTCTTTCGAATAAAAGTGGTCTCAGCGACAGATTTGCCGCAAGATCACTTTTATTGGTGGCGGGAGAGGGCCCCCCTCCCGTCGCGCTCCGGTCGTCTCCGCCGCTTACTGGAACCGATCCGTTCCTCTCCCCTCACTGCCCGGATGCAGAGTGAGGGAAAGATGGCCCCCCGCTTGGCTCTATAGCATTGGAGGGCGGAAGCGACGTCAAACAAAGTTCCTTCTTAAAGCGGAGTTCCACCCAAAAATGGAACTTCCGCTGTCCGGATTCCCCCCCCCCCTCCGGTGTCACATTTGGCACCTTTCAGGGTGGAGGGGGGAGCAGATACCTGTCTAATACAGGTATTTGCTCCCACTTCTGGCGAAAGATTGCTGCAGTTACCGCAGCGATTTACGCCATTTCCGACCCCCCCCCCCCCCGCTGTCATCTGGGAGACACACCGGTCCCAGAAGACAGCAGGGACCACTCAGAACGAGCAGCTTGACTCGCGCATGCGCAGTAGGGAACCAGGCTGTGGCGGTGTCTCCACCGGATGGGCTTCGGGTGAGGACATCGCGGGCGCTCTGGACAGGTAAGTGTCCTAATTTTAAAAGTCAGCAGCTGCAGTATTTGTAGCTGCCGACTTTTAATTTTTTATTTTTTTTTAAGGCGAAGATCCACTGTAGCCTCCCTGGCGGTTTTCCCGAGTGTGGCTCGGGGTTACATTTCAGGACCATTAGCGGTAACCCCGAGCCACACTCGGGATTACATCGCAGGATCCTGGTGCCTCCTTACTTACCTTGTCCCCGGGATCCTGCGATGTCCCCCGCACTGTCCGAGGGCTCCGTCCTCCTCCGAAGCCTCTCCGTGCCAGGCTCCGTTCCCTGCGAGCGTCGCGACGCACGGGGGCGGAGCCTGGCGGCAAATTCAAAAAAATGTAAAAATCATAACACATACAGTACTGTAATCTTACAGATTACAGTACTGTATGAAATCATTTCACATCCCATTTGTCCCCAGTGCTCTGGTCCATGCCCTGCATGCAGTTTTATATTGCATATACTGTTCTTTCTGCCTGGAAACTGGAGATTGTCCATAGCAACCAAAAAGTGTCCCTTTACGTCAAAAATGGCTTTAGACCAGCTAGAAAACTGCGATAGTAAATTAGAACACTTGCAGAATTGAGCGATAGTGAATCGTGTGGAAATTTTTTTTATTACTATTTATTTTTATTTTTTTTAATTATTATTTTTTTTTTATTATATTATAATTTATGTTTTTGTGTTTCAAACTTTATCATACCCGGGATATCTACTAGACTCTTGTTTGGACAGATTTAAGTGTGTTATTGTTAATAATTAAATACCTACAATATAAAACGCCAAATTTCATTGCAAAATAATTGTACCGCTTTCAGCACCTAAAATCAGAAAGAATCATACCGCCAGGGAGGTTAAAGGGGACATTTTTTTTTTAATTACATTTAATTAATTAATTTATTTATTTTTTGCATTATTGTGTAAATATGAGATCTGAGGTCTTTTTGACCCCAGATCTCATTATTTGAGAGGTCCTGTCATGCTTTTCCATTACAAGGGATGTTTACATTCCTTGTTATAGGAATAAAAGTGACCCAAACATTTTTTTTGTAAAAGGACAGTGTCAAAAAAATAAAAAGTTAAATAAATAAGAAAAAAAAAAAAAATGAAAGCGCCCTGTTCCGCCGAGCTCGCACACAGAAGCGTCCGCATATGAAAATAGATATTTTTAAACGTCGCCTATGGAGATTTTTAAGGGTAAAAGTTTGTCGCCATTCCACGAGCGGGCGCAATTTTAAAGCGTGACATGTTGGGTATAAATTTACTTGGTGTAACATTACTGTATCTTTCACAATATAAAAAAAAAAAAATTGTGCTAACTTTACTGTTGTCTTATTTTTTAAAGCGGAGTTCTCAACTGTTTAAACTTTTTTTTTTTTTTTTGAATGCATTTTTTTTTTTTAGGTTTATTTAGCACACTCGCGTTTGTGAGATTAATCAGCACTCGACTGCCGATTTAATATAGGAATATATCTTCTAATCCTGTTTACTAGAAGTCTCCATAGTGCTTGTGGGCATGTGAAGCCCACAAGCACTATCCTCCGGGCTCTGGTGCAGCTGAGCGACCAGCGCGCACCGCCCGTTCTCGCGCATGCGCCGCTTTAAGTGTAAAAAAAAAAAGTGTATTTTTTCCAAAAAAAAGTGCGCTTGTAAGACTGCTGCGCAAATACGGTGTGACATAATGGGGTTGATTTACTAAAGGGAAAAAGACTGTGCACTTTGCAAAGTGCAGTTGCACACGGCAAGAGCAGTTGCTCCAGAGCTTAGTAAATGAGCAGAAGCTCTGCTGACTTCCATCATCCAATCACGTGCATGCAAAAATGCTGTTTTTTTTATTTTCCTTGCATGTGATTGGGTATTCTTTGCAAAGTCAAGCCTTACCTCATTTACTAAGCTCTGGAGCAATTGCACCTGCAGAGGGCAACTGCACTCTGCAAAGTGCACAGTCTATTTGCCTTTAGTAAATCAACCCCAAAGTATTGCGACGACCGCCATTTTATTCTCTAGGGTGTCTGGAAAAAAAATAAAAAATACAGCCATACCCAACTTTTAAGTACACAATGGGGCTTATTTACTAAAGCTGGAAAGTGCAAAATCAGGCTCACTTCAGCATAGAAACCAATGAGCTTCTAACCCCAGATTGTTCAATTAAGCTTTGGTAATAAAACCTGGAAGCTCATTGGTTTTTATATATAATGTTTGGGGGTTCTAAGTAATTTTCCAGCAAAAAAAAATGTATTTTAAGTTGTAAACACTGAAAAATAGGCCCGATCCTTAAGTGGTAAGAAACCTAAAGTGTTACTAAACCCACAACAGTAAAATCAGTCTGTATATGCAGTAAAGCATGCTTGTTATACTCAGTGCCGATCCTAGGCGGGTGCACGGGGTGCAGTTCACCCAGGCGCCACAGAGGTGGGGGCGCTCAAGCGCCAGAGTGCTCCCCTCCCTCCTCCTCCTCTTCTTGGTGTCCACAGGCCGCTCTCTCCGTCGCCGCTGTGTTTCCTGCTTTAGTCCGTCCCCGCCCGCTCCATCCTCCTGTCAGAGGAGATCGGAGCGGCTCTTTCTGTTCGGAGAGAGACCCGCGCAGTGACGTCGTTGGGGGGCGGGGCGGTCCGTGCTGCGCGGCGCGGCGTACAGTGCCTGTCATTTATTTTTCTCCTCTGCATCACGATCTTCTCCACCCGGGTGGCGCGGCTGCACGCCCGGATGGGGTTTGTCCTGGGGGGGGTCTGTGGGGGGACTCGGGGAGTCTGTACTAATAGAGGAGGGGGGGTTTGTGGGGGGGAGTCTGTACTAATAGAGGAGGGGGGGTTTGTGGGAGGAAGGCTGTACTAATGGAGGGGGGTTGTGGGGGGAGCCTGTACCAATAGAGGAGGGGGGGTTTGTGGGGGGAGTCTGTACTAATAGAGGAGGAGGGGGGTTTGTGGGGGGGAGTCTGTACTAATAGAGGAGGGGGGGTTTGTGGGGGGGAGTCTGTACTAATAGAGGAGGGGGGGTTGTGGGGGGAGTCTGTACTAATAGAGGGGGGTTTGTGGGGGGGAATCTGTACTAATGGAGGGGGATTGTGGGGGGAGCCTGTACCAATAGAGGAGGGGGGGTTTGTGGGGGGAGTCTGTACTAATAGAGGAGGGGGGGGTTGTGGGGGGAGTCTGTACCAATAGAGGAGGGGGGGTGTGTGGGGGGAGTCTGTACCAATAGAGGAGGGGGGGTTTGTGGGGGGGAGTCTGTACTAAAGGAGGGGGGGTAGTTTGTCCTGAAGGGGGTCTGTACTAATGGGGGGGTTAGTTTATCTGGGGGTCTGTACTAATGGAGGGGGGTTTGTCCTGAGGGGGGGTCTGTACTTATGGAGGGGGAGTCTGTACTAATGGAAGGGGGTGGTTTTTGGGGGGGTCTACTCTGTACTAATGGAGGGAGGGTGGTTGGTGGGGGGGGATCTGTACTAATGGAGGGGGGGTGGTTTGTCCTGAGGGGGGTCTGTACTAATGGGGGGGTGGTTTGTCGGGAGGTCTGTACTAATGGAGTGGGGAGGTTTGTCCTGAGGAGGGGTCTGTACTAATGGGGGGGTGGTTTATGGGGGGTCTGTACTAATGGAGGGGGGTGGTTTGTGTGGGGGGGTTTGTACTAATGGAAGGGGGTAGTTTGTCCTGAGGGGGGTCTGTACTAATGGGGGGGGGGGTTTGTCGGGAGGTCTGTACCAATGGAGGGGGGAGGTTTGTCCTGAGGGGGGGTCTGTACTAACGGACGGGGGGTCTGTCCTGGGGGGTCTGTACTAATGGAGGGGGGGTCTGTACTAATGGAGGGGGGGTCTGTACTAATGGAGGGGGGTCTGTACTAATGGAGAGGGGGTCTGTCCTGGGGGGTCTGTACTAATGGAGGGGGGGTCTGTACTAATGGAGGGGGGGGGTCTGTACTAATGGAGGGGGGTCTGTACTAATGGAGGGGGGTCTGTACTAATGGAGGGGGGTCTGTACTAATGGATGGGGGGGTCTGTACTAATGGAGAGGGGGTCTGTCCTGGGGGGTCTGTACTAATGGAGGGGGGTCTGTACTAATGGAGGGGGGGTCTGTACTAATGGGGGGGTCTGTCCTGGGGGGTCTGTACTAATGGAGGGGGGGTCTGTACTAATGGAGGGGGGGTCTGTACTAATGGAGGGGGGTCTGTACTAATGGAGGGGGGTCTGTACTAATGGAGAGGGGGTCTGTCCTGGGGGGTCTGTACTAATGGAGGGGGGTCTGTACTAATGGAGGGGGGGTCTGTACTAATGGAGGGGGGTCTGTACTAATGGAGGGGGGTCTGTACTAATGGATGGGGGGGTCTGTACTAATGGAGAGGGGGTCTGTCCTGGGGGGTCTGTACTAATGGAGGGGGGTCTGTACTAATGGAGGGGGGTCTGTACTAATGGAGGGGGGGTCTGTACTAATGGGGGGGTCTGTCCTGGGGGGTCTGTACTAATGGAGGGGTGGTTTGTCCTGTGGGGGTCTGTACTAATGGGGGGGGGGTCTGTCCTGGGGGGTCTGTACTAATGGAGGGGTGGTTTGTCCTGTGGGGGTCTGTACTAATGGAGAGGGAGATCTGTCCTGGGGGGTCTGTACTAATGGAGGGGGGGTTACCTGGGGGGGATCTGTACTGAGTAAGGTCTGTACTGAGGGAGGGGTTTATTCTTAGTGCGGGTTCTGCACTGCCGGAGGGGCAACTATAGTTGGTGGAAGGGGGGTGACCCCAACCCTAGTGAAGCCAATGCAGCTGCGGGCTCTCCTTTCCCCCCTCCCTCTCCTTTCCCCCCTCCCTCTCCTTTCCCCCCTCCCTCTCCTCCTGCGTGCTGCTGTACTAGTGAGCAGTGCTTGCCAGCACAGCTGCCCACTATGTTTCTTCCCCCGCCTTCATATCAACCAGGGAGGAAACAGAATAGAAAAAGAAGCAGAGAAGAGGATTGTGGGACATGTAGTCCCGAGGACTGGCAGCCCCACTGTAACACGGAAACTGCAGCTCACACAGCATGCTCAGCTGAATGGGAAAGAGAGAGAGAGCCAGGAGCCGGGAAAGCTTTCAGGGAAGTACACCCAGGACTCCAGAGGGAGAGGACAGTGCTGAGGGAATACCATCAGAGAGAGAACCCCGCTGCCCCGCGCCACCAGAGGGAAAGACACACAGCCTAGCGCCATCCCTGGCAGAGAAAGGAATGGAGTCATTGCAGGAATACAGATCTGGGTGCTACCCAGCGGAGTCACCATGGGCAATTCAGAGTGAGCTGACTCCTGATCAGAGGAACCGTTGTTGCTGTATCGCTGGGTCAGGTGAGAGGGCCGATCGACCATTATGTACTAATGTCCATAGGAACTGCAGTCTCTGACCATCTCTTGTAACATGTCTGCAGTCTCTGATCATCTCCTGTATTATGTCTGCAGTCTCTGACCATCTCCTGTACTATGTCTGCAGTCTCTGATCACCTCCTGTAGTATGTCTGCAGTCTCTGATCATCTCCTGTACTATGTCTGCAGTCTCTGATCATCTCCTGTAGTATGTCTGCAGTCTCTGACCATCTCCTGTATTATGTCTGCAATCTCTGAGCATCTCCTGTACTATGTCTGCAGTCTCTGACCATCTTCTGTAGTATTTCTGCAGTCTCTGGCTATCTCCTGTACTATGTCTGCAGTCTCTGATCATCTCCTGTATTATGTCTGCAGTCTCTGACCATCTCCTGTAGTATTTCTGCAGTCTCTGGCTATCTCCTGTACTATGTCTGCAGTCTCTGACCATCGCCTGTAGTATGTCTGCAGTCTCTGATCATCTCCTGTATTATGTCTGCAGTCTCTGACCATCTCCTGTAGTATTTCTGCAGTCTCTGGCTATCTCCTGTACTATGTCTGCAGTCTCTGACCATCTCCTGTACTATGTCTGCAGTCTCTGACCATCTCCTGTATTATGTCTGCAGTCTCTGACCATCTCCTGTATTATGTCTGCAGTCTCTGACCATCTCCTGTACTATGTCTGCAGTCTCTGACCATCTCCTGTATTATGTCTGCAGTCTCTGACCATCTCCTGTATTATGTCTGCAGTCTCTAACCATCTCCTGTATTATGTCTGCAGTCTCTGACCATCTCCTGTATTATGTCTGCAGTCTCTGACCATCTCCTGTATTATGTCTGCAGTTCTGACCATCTCCTGTATTATGTCTGCAATCTCTGGCTGTCTCCTGTACTATGTCTGCAGTCTCTGGCTGTCTCCTGTACTATGTCCGCAGTCTCTGATCATCTCCTGTATTATGTCTGCAGTCTCTGACCATCTCCTGTACTATGTCTGCAGTCTCTGACCATCGCCTGTAGTATGTCTGCAGTCTCTGACCATCTCCTGTATTATGTCTGCAGTCTCTGACAATCTCCTGTATTATGTCTGCAGTCTCTGACAATCTCCTGTATTATGTCTGCAGTCTCTGACCATCTCCTGTACTATGTCTGCAGTCTCTGACCATCTCCTGTACTATGTCTGCAGTCTCTGGGCATCTCCTGTACTATGTCTGCAGTCTCTGATCATCTCCTGTACTATGTCTGAAGTTTCTGGGCATCTCCTGTACTATGTCTGCAGTCTCTGACCATCTCCTGTACTATGTCTGCAGTCTCTGACCATCTCCTGTACTATGTCTGCAGTCTCTGACCATCTCCTATACTATGTCTGCAGTCTCTGATCATCTCATGTACTATGTCTGCAGTCTCTGATCATCTCCTGTTCTATGATTGCAGTCTCTGACTGTGTCTTGTATCATAACTACAATCTCTGACCATCTCTTGTAACATGTCTGCAGTCTCTGATCATCTCCTTTATTATGTCTGCAGTCTCTGACCATCTCCTGTACTATGTCTGCAGTCTCTGACCATCTCCTGTACTATGTCTGCAGTCTCTGACTATCTCCTGTACTATGTCTGCAGTCTGTGACCATCTCCTGTACTATGTCTGCAGTCTCTGACCATCTCCTGTTCTATGATTGCAGTCTCTGACCATCTCCTGTTCTATGATTGCAGTCTCTGACCATCTCCTGTTCTATGATTGCAGTCTCTGACTGTCTCTTGTATCATAACTACAGTCTCTGACCATCTCCTGTATCATGTCTGCAGTCTCTGACCATCTGCTGTACTATGTCTGCAGTCTCTGATCATCTCTTGTATTATTTCTGCAGTCTCTGATCATCTCCTGTACTATGTCTGCAGTCTCTGATCATCTCTTGTATTATGTCTGCAGTCTCTGATCATCTCTTGTATTATGTCTGCAGTCTCTGACCATCTCCTGTACAATATCTGCAGTCTCTGACCATCTCCTGTACTATGTCTGCAGTCTATGATCATCTCCTGTATTATGTCTGCAGTCTCTGATCATCTCCTGTACTATGTCTGCAGTCTCTGATCATCTCCTGTATTATGTCTGCAGTCTCTGACCGTCTCCTGTACCATGATTGCAGTCTCTGACCATCTCCTGTACTATGTCTGCAGTCTCTGATCATCTCTTGTATTATGTCGGCAGTCTCTGACCATCTCCTGTACTATGTCTGCAGTCTATGATCATCTCTTGTATTATTTCTGCAGTCTCTGATCATCTCCTGTACTATGTCTGCAGTCTCTGATCATTTCTTGTATTATGTCTGCAGTCTCTGATCATCTCTTGCATTATGTCTGCAGTCTCTGACCATCTCCTGTACAATATCTGCAGTCTCTGACCATCTCCTGTACTATGTCTGCAGTCTATGATCATCTCCTGTATTATGTCTGCAGTCTCTGATCATCTCCTGTACTATGTCTGCAGTCTCTGATCATCTCCTGTATTATGTCTGCAGTCTCTGACCGTCTCCTGTACCATGATTGCAGTCTCTGACCATCTCCTGTACTATGTCTGCAGTCTCTGATCATCTCTTGTATTATGTCGGCAGTCTCTGACCATCTCCTGTACTATGTCTGCAGTCTATGATCATCTCTTGTATTATTTCTGCAGTCTCTGATCATCTCCTGTACTATGTCTGCAGTCTCTGATCATCTCTTGTATTATGTCTGCAGTCTCTGATCATCTCTTGTATTATGTCTGCAGTCTCTGACCATCTCCTGTACTATGTCTGCAGTCTCTGACCATCTCCTGTACTATGTCTGCAGTCTATGATCATCTCCTGTATTATGTCTGCAGTCTCTGATCATCTCCTGTACTATGTCTGCAGTCTCTGATCATCTCCTGTACCATGATTGCAGTCTCTGACCATCTCCTGTACTATGTCTGGGCGTTCTTTCTAACAGACTCTCTAACAGAAGCCCTCTTTGTGTGCATCAGAGAGACCCCCCTCCAGGTCTCATTAGTGTACGCTCTTCCTGTATTTTTTTTATTGTTAAAAGATCATGGGAGGATCCTAGGGTAACAAAGACTTCTTAGGGGAGCATCTCTGTGTTTGAGTCGTTGCCATAGAAACATTTGTAAAGGGGAGGAGTTGGTAAGATGACCACGCCCATGTGGGGGCGCCAGAAATATTACTGCACCCAGGCGCCGGTGACCCTAGGATCGGCCCTGGTTATACTCACTGTGGAACCTAAGGGGTTAATCGACTGCATTGTGCAAAAAGACTGTTTGATCCTATATTTTCTGATCCTCCCATTCTTCCACTGTCCCCAATCCATCTCCTGATAAGACAGATCCTTTGGAGTCACTCTGCACAGGCTCAGTTTGCTGTGTATGGCTAGAGAGTTTTTTTTTTTTTTCTTTGGAGGGTGCATGTGATCAGCGCAGGGCCAATCAGCACTGTCCAGACAGAGGGTCAGAGGTCGTGCAGTCTTATAGGACAGTCAGAGGAGAATGAAAACTCCTCCTACAAGCTTTAACCAGACACCGATAGAAGTCACAAGACTGCTATAAACTGCTGATGAGAAAAGGTATTTAGCATTTTAAATTTACTAAAATAATCGCATTTTTCCTGGGTTAAATAACACTTTAATATCATCCAGTGTGATTTTAGAGCCACTTTAAATAGAAAAAAAAAAAATCAATCTACAGCTAGCGGTTGGGTCGCATTTCCAGATGTGTTTGCTGGTTAGGTTACATAATCCTCATTTGTTCTTCTTCTCACAGGTAGAGTTGCTAATCGCTCACGTGTCAGCGACAGCTGTTTTTAAAAATAGAAAATTCCTGGAAGGATTATTAGAAAGCATCATGGTGTCGGACAAACTTTGCTGCTAATGGGAACAAATGTTTTTTATCTGCCGCTCAGCATGTAAGAACATAGAAATCCCCCTCCGTCACCCAACACTCCTGGCAAGATTCCTCCAAGTTGCTTCATCTGTTTTCCTACAGGCCTTTGTATGGCAGCTGGAAAACCTGGACATTCGTGCCTAATTCGATGCGATCAGAGCGTTAAAAAGACACTCCGGGCAAAAGAGAGAAGCCATGGGGTAGAGTTACCAAAGCTGGAGAGCGCAAAATCTGGTGCCTCTCTGCATAGAAACCAATCAGCTTCCAGGTTTTATTGACAAAGCCTAATTGAACAAGCTGAAGTTAGAAGCTGATTGGCTACCATGCACAGCTGCACCAGATTCTGAGTGCTCCAGTTTTCTCACGGTTTTTAATCATTGCCTACCGATAGTCTCATTTTTTAATTTCCCCCTTGCTGGTTCCTTCAGTATCCCCATATAATGTACATTTTTTTTTTTTTCGGGGGCTCCTAAGTTTTCTAGTAATCTTTGATGCCTGATAAGGAAAGCATAATGATTTTTTATTTTGGCTTTATCTGGAAGTGATAACTATATATACACATAATACCTTCCAACTTTTTGAGATGGGAATAAGGGAAACCTATCAGCAAAAGTATGCAGGCATAGGCCTCAGCATACCAAGACATTTTGAACAATTTCATGCTCCCAACTTTGTGGATGAATTAGAGCGGAGACTCAGAGGCAGGCCTTCTCGTCCAACATCAGTGCCTGACCTCACAAATTTGCTTCTGGAAGAATGGTCAAACATTCCCATAGACACACTCCTAAACCTTGTGGACGGCCTTCCCAGGAGAGTTGAAGCTGTTATAGCTGCAAAGGGTGGGCCAACTCAATATTGAACCCTATGGACTAAAGCTGGCCATACACCATACAATTTTCTTATTCAATTTTCTTTAGATTTACCTTCAACTATGTAGTGCAAGGGTCTGCCTGATTGCATACACATTGAAAGGGTTTAGGTTTCACCTCATATTATATGGTTTTGGTAAATCTAAAGGAAAGTTGAACAGGAAAATTGTATAGTGTATGGCCAGCCTGGGATGTCATTAAAGTTAATGTGCGTGTAAAGGCAGGTGTCCCAACACTTTTGCCAATTATATATATATATATATATATATATATATATATATATATATATATATATACGGTATATATATCTATATATCTATATATATATATATCTCACTCTCTCTCTCTCTCTCTCTCTCTCTCTCTCTCTCTATATATATATATACACACATATACTCACACAAAGTTGTGCTCATAAGTTTGCATAACCTGGCAGAATTTATGATTTCTTGGACATTTTTCAGAGAATATAAATAATAACACAAAAACATTTTTCACTGATGGTTAGTGTTTGGCTGAAGCCATTTATTATCAATCAACTGTGTTTACTCTTTTTAAATCATAATGGCAACAGAAACTACCCAAATGACCCTGATCAAAAGTTTACATACCCTGGTGATTTTGGCCTGATAACATGCACACAAGTTGACACAAAGGGGTTTGAATGCCTATTAAAGGTAACCATCCTCACCTGTGATCTGTTTGCTTGTATTTAGTGTGTGTGTATAAAAGGTCAATGAGTTTTTGGACTCCTGACAGACCCTTGCATCTTTCATCCAGTGCTGCACTGACGTTTCTGGATTCTGAATCATGGGGAAAGCAAAAGAATTGTCAAAGGATCTGCGGGAAAAGGTAGTTGAACTGTATAAAACAGGAAAGGGATATAAAAAGATATCCAAGGAATTGAGAATGCCAATCAGCAGTGTTCAAACTCTAATCAACAAGTGGAAAATTAGGGGTTCTGTTGAAACCAAACCACGGTCAGGTAGACCAACTAAAATTTCAGCCACAACTGCCAGGAAAATTGTTCGGGATGCAAAATAATACCCACAAATAACTTCAGGTGAAATACAGGACTCTCTGAAAACATGTGGTGTGGCGGTTTCAAGATGCACAATAAGGAGGCACTTGAAGAAAGATGGGCTGCATGGTCGAGTCGCCAGAAGAAAGCCATTACTACGCAAATGTCACAAAGTATCCCACTTACAATACGCCAAACAGCACAGAGACAAGCCTCAAACCTTCTGGCACAAAGTCATTTGGAGAGATGAGACCAAAATTGAGCTTTTTGGCCACAACCATAAACACTACATTTGGAGAGGAGTTAACAAGGCCTATGATGAAAGGTCCAACATCCCTACTGTGAAACACGGAGGTGGATCGCTGATGTTTTGGGGATGTGTGAGCTACAAAGGCACAGGAACTTTGGTCAAAATTGATGGCAAGATGAATGCAGTATGTTATCAAAAAATACTGGAGGAACATTTGCATTCATCAGCCAGGAAGCTGCGCATGGGACATACTTGGACATTCCAACAAGAGAATGATCCAAAACACAAGGCCAAGTTGACCTGTCATTGGCTACAGCAGAATACAGTGAAGGTTCTGGAGTGGCCATCTCAGTCTCCTGACCTCAATATCATTGAGCCACTCTGGGGAGATCTCAATTGTGCCGTTCAAGCAAGACAGCCCAAGAATTTACAGGAACTGGAGGCTTTTTGCCAAGAGGAATGGGCAGCTTTACCATCTGAGAAGATAAAGAGCCTCATCCACAAATACCACAAAAGACTTCAAGCTGTCATTGATGTTAAAGGGGGCAAAACACGGTATTAAGAACTGGGGTGTGTAAACTTTTGATCAGGGTCATTTGGGTAGTTTCTGTTGCCATTATGATATAAAAAGAGTAAACACAGTTGATTGATAATAAATGGCTTCAGCCAAACACTAACCATGAGTGAAAGAAAAGTTTTTGTGTCATCAATCATATTCTCTGAAAAATGGCCAAGAAATCATAAATTCTGCCAGGGTATGTGAACTGTACAACTGTATATATATATATGGGGAGATTTTCTTTCCCTTCCCATCTTGGTGACATCAGGGCACCAATAAAAACATAGTTTTTCTAAGATGCCCCTTAACAAACATATCTCTTTTTAGGCAGGTTATGGAAATAAGGCTAAGACATCTACCCAGCGCAAAGGTGCTTTGACGTCTATAACATGCAATTTGGAAGGTACAGTACCTGACCGCGAGAATGTGTTTCCAGTGCGTTCCCATCACGCTGTTTCTCGGCGACAGGGTTCTGTGCATCTCGCGCTGGCTCCCTCATCGGGAAAGGAAAACTGTTTTTTCCTTTCGCGATGAGCGACAGGCCACTGCCTGACAGCTGTCTGGTATGAATCATGAGGGGGAACGCAGCGCCAAATTTTAAATAAAAATCCGGCATGGGTTCCCCCCCAGGAGCATCCCAGGCCCTTTTGGTCTGGTATGGATTCTAAGGGGAACCCCCTACGCCGAAAAGACGGCGTGTGGGTCCCCCCCTAAAATTCAATACCAGACCCTTATCCGAGCACGCAGCCCGGCCGGTCAGGAAAGGGGGTGGGACGAGCGAGCGCCCCTCCCCCCCTCCTGAGCCGTACAAGGCCGCATGCCCTCAACATGGGGGGGTGGGCGCTTTGGGGGAGGGGGGCACCCTGCGGCCCCCCCCACCCCAAAGCACCTTGTCCCCATGTAGATGAGGACAAGGGCTTCTTCCCGACAACCCTGGCCGTTGGTTGTCGGGGTCTGCAGGCGGGGGGCTTATCGGAATCCGGGAGCCCCCTTTAATAAGGGGGCCCCCAGATTCTGGCCCCCCACCCTATGTGAATGAGTATGGGGTACATCGTACCCCTACCCATTCACCTGGGGGAACAAGTGTCAATAAAAAAACACACTTCACAGGTTTTGAAAGTAATTTATTAGGCAGCTCCGGGGGTCTTCTTCCGACTTCGGGGGTCTTCTTCCGACTTCAGGGGTCCCCCAAAGCGCCCACCCCCCCATGTTGAGGGCATGTGGCCTGGTACGGCTCAGGAGGGGGGGGGCGCTCGCTCGTCCCCACCCCCTTTCCTGACTGGCTGGGCTGCGTGCTCGGATAAGGGTCTGGTATGGATTTTGGGGGGGACCCCCACGCGGTCTTTTCGGCGTAGGGGGTTCCCCTTAGAATCCATACCAGACCGGAGGGCCTGGTATGCCCCTGGGGGGGAACCCATGCCGGATTTTTATTTAAAATTTGGCGCAGCGTTCCCTCTCATGATTTATACCAGGCAGCTGTCCGCACTGCCTGTCGCTCATCGCGAAAGGAAAAAACAGTGTTCCTTTCCTGACGAGCGAGCCAGTGCGAGATGCACAGCGCTCGGCGCTGGCTCCCGCGATGGGGCTCGCAGGTGTCTAATCTCGCCGATAAAAGCGGCGATATTGACACAATATCGCGGTCACCTACTGTACATGGAGCGCAGGTCACAGCGGTGGTGCATATCTTGCGCAATTCACACTAGCGAGCTTCTAAACTTAAATCTACATTTTTTTTTCCTTTTCCGCTTGGAGGTGTTGATTTGTGTTTCTCAGGATCCAGGCCCAGAAGGGACATCACCTTATATCACCAGCTGTCTCTGGAGAAGTATTTGCTTTTTTCATGTTTTTGGAGTGTCGGCTGCATTCCTGCACTATCTGTCAAGCCTAAATGATCGATTTCCCCCATGACCCCAAACATGCTTCAGCTCTTGTACCCTCTGCTGGTACATGGCATGTGTTCCTCTATCCATTCATCACCTTGTGCTGTGACAATAACGGCCAATAATTCATTCCTGAATCCCACCCCACCACCACCTAATATCCCTGGCGGACCATTTTTAAAAGGAATTTACAAGTATTTGCTCCCTCTTCTAAGGAATGCACCAAATATAGAAGCAGAAACTAAAATTCCTCTCACCCAACAACCTTAGACATGTATAGTGGAGCTTATAATCAACAAACTTTTTTTTTTTTTTCTCACCTTGCATAACATTAAAGAGAAACTCAACTGTGTTATCAGTTTATTTTAACTTAGGGCCCCATCAACATCTGAGCGTAGCAAGAACTCCTGTGTTTTTCACGTGTGAACGCATGTTGCGCCTAGGGCGGTCCATTCACTTGAAAGGGCTGCCCTAGGCACAACAAATGCCCCAAATTAGCTCTAAAACCTTTTCGGTAGTGGAGCGTTGGGCGTTTTTTTTAGTGCGCATTTTGGCACGTTTGTAGAACGCTTTTTGTTTTGCTTTATGCACGATAAACACCCCAAAGTTTTTGCCCTACGATGACAAATGCCCCAAAGTAGCTCCAGATCACCCCAACGTTCTTATTACCCTATATGCAACAAATGCCCCAAAGGTTTTTTTTTGGCCTACAAACACTTCAAAGTAGCTCCAGAACCTGGGGTTTGTCGTGCTTTTTCACCTTACGTTCAATAAACACCCCAAAGGTTTGTTTTCCTACACACGACAAACGCTCCAAAGTCTTTTTCGCCCTACGCATGACAAATGCCCCCAAAGTAGCTCCAGAACCTGAAGTTTGTTGCGCTTTTTGATCCTACGTGCAATAAACAGAGCAGAGTTTTCTTTTGCCCTACTCGCAACAAACACCCCTGTCAGGGAAATCCTGTGAGATGTCTGGCACGCAGGAATGCACGCAGCATTTCCCATAGAATGGTGACCAGGCACGTGCATGTGTGCAGGAATGCGCTCACACACGCATGTTGGCGCCAAATGGTCTATTTAAGGATGCCTCTGCCCTTGCTCAAGTACTGACTGGTCTTTCAGCTGCTCCCTGTGTCCTGCGTTTATCCTGCGTGTTTCCCTTGTTGCTGACCCGGCTTGCTCCTGACCTCATCTTGGATACTGCTTCTGACTTGATGCCAGTTCCTGACCCAGCTCTGTTCCTGACTTCAGCTTTGCTTCTGATTTGGTACCTCGCTGCCCGCCTGTTGATGACCCTGGCTATTCCTGTGGCCACGCCTCTGTCTCCATTTCTGGCTTCCTATCCTGCTTGAGTGCCTGCCTGGCTGTTTGCTATCCACTTGCTGGCAGCAATACGTATATATATATATATATATATATATATATATATATATATATATATGTTGCGGCTTGCAAGTGGTTTTCCAAGATTATGGCTGAAGCTGTCAGCCATAAGCCTGGTATTTTTTTTTTCAGCCATTGATTGTCTTTTTAATGAAATCAGTCCGAGCAGGAAATTAGCCACTGGATCGCTTTCAGGAGCAGTGCAAGTACCTGAATGTGACCTGGTATCAGCCTTATGTAGAACAGCAGGACTAGGATGTGAGAGGAAGAAGCAGCACAAGGAACCAATCAGCTCATGTGCTGACAAGAAGCTGATAGGTGGAGAAAGCAGAGTGACCGAGAGAGGCAAGTTCGCCACTGTGCTGCTTTCCCTTTTACTGTCCAGTCACAGGCTGAGGGTGGTTTCAGTTAGACATGGGCTTGACAAGTGCTGGCCATTTGACTGAGGACATCTAGTGGCAGAAAAAAATACTGCAGCTAAAATCTCTAAACAGAAAGTGAATATTGCTAAACGCAGGTTTTGTTATTTATTTTTTTAATAAGCTATACATTTTTATCTTGTTTTTTTCACTGGAGCTTTAATTGCAACGATGGGCTTTAATCAGCAAGCAGTATCTACCCCTTTAAGATCCGTGGAAAAATACCCCTTAGCATTTTTCAAAATTTTTTTTGCAATTCAATAAAAAACACAATTAAAAGACCACATGAGCTGTTTTACAAGGTGATGCGGTATTTTAGTAGCGAAAGCTAACGTTATTTTATTCAAATAACTGGTTGCTAAGGAGCAGGTGGTCGCCTTGTCCTTAACAACCATAACTCATATTCTGTCAGCGGGATTCCAGTAGACAGTAGAATGTAAACAAGTGAAGTGCCAGCATTTAAACAATTAAAAAAAAAACAGTATTGGCATCCCCCGATCTATTCCATGCCCTTTAGGTCTGGTATGGATTTTGAGGTGAACCCCATGCCAAAATGTAAAAAAAAATGTAATTTTGTCCCCCCGAAACCCATACCAGACCCTTATCTGAGCATGCAGTCCAGCAGGCCAGTAAAAGGGTGGGAGTGCCCTCCCTCCTGAACAATACCAGGCCGCATGCTCTCAACATAGGTGGGTGCTTTGATGGACCCCCCCCCCCAAAGCACCTTGTCCCATGTTGATGAGGGGTTTGGGGGTGACTTATTGGACTCTGAAGGGGGCCCCCAGATCATGCCCCTCCCCATGTGAATGAGTATGTGGTGCCTAGTACCCCTACTTATTTACCAAAAAAGACAGTCCTTTATTCAAACACTGCCCCCCAAAAAATATACCCTGAAGTAGATCCAACTTCAATCAAGATGAACACCGGCTGTCCCGAACCCGACCCGCACCGGTGCTTTGTATCCGCCAAATTACAGGTCCCCCACCTACCCGCCACTAAATAAACTTAGGAGCGGGGCCACCTGATGATTTCACCAGGTGACACCCCCCCCCCCCCCCTTTATAACATCATCGGCCTGGGCTAGATTTTTTCCATTGCTCCCTCTAGTGGTTATCTTTATATCAGTGAAGATTATCCATCCTTACCCATGATGTCTGAAATAAGCTAATATAAAGCTTATCTAAAATCAAAAAACTTTTTGGTTTAGCTTTGGCTAGAGCAGTGGAGGGTTGGCACCTTTGTCAGGTTTTTAATGCTGCCTGTTTCTCCGTTGGGGGAGATTCATCCTCTGTTGCTTCTGGTGGCCATTGTCGCTGGGACAGAAAGGGATAGGAAATTCAAAGTTTTACAGTTGTCACCAGAAAAATAGGACACAGATAACTAAAAAAAATCTGTAAGGGGTTCTAATCATTACCTACTGAACATGGTTTGGCTTCAGATATAATTCTGATCATAAAACACAAAGCACCCCAAAAGTAAAGTAAAATAATAATAAAAAAAAAAAAAAAAAATATATATATATATATATTTTACTTTACTTTTGGGGTGCTTTGTGTATAACTGCGCTACCTTCTACCACAAACATTTACCAGCCTCCGTGTAAATATCACAAGGCTATATTGCTCAAATAAATAAATTGTATAATTCTAAAATAATAAATTAATAATAAAATAATAAACACATAATAATATAATATAAACAAATAATAAAAAATGAATAAAGTGCTAAAATCATTTCCTATATAAATGTGCTCATACAAATACTTGTGCCAAAAAAACATACAAAGTATAAGGTGACTAGCACTTTATTCATTTTTTTTTTACATTTTTATAGCACTGTGGTGCTGTGCAGTTGTGCAGTTTATTAAGTTGAGTGCACATTATTACTTTTTTCCAGCATAATAAATTCATTTTTATTTATTACCTTCGCATTAAAAGTCATCTGCAGCATCAAGAACTTTCAAACTACCAAAAACAACAAGCAAACCAATTCTCAGAAGCCAAAAATAAATGTACTCATTGGAGAATTAAGCAGTATTAAAACTAAAAGCAAACATTTATTATATTACAGTTTACCGCTTTAAAAGCAGCCAAGATTGAGAAGAGTTCTTATACTGAGCGGGTCAGGGACCAATTGTGTGTGAGTCCTTTTGGGGGGTCAATAATACCTGTTCAAACTGTGTGCCCATCACAGCATTCAGCATTCAACAACCCCAAGTTGTGATAGGGAGTCTGTATGTTAAACATCATTAACCACTGGACCTCCAGAAGATTTACCCCCCCCCCCCCCCTTCATGACCAGGCCATTTTTTTGCGATACGGCACTGCGTTACTTTAACTGACAATTGCGCGGTCGTGCGACGCTGTACCCAAATAATATCTTTGTTCTTTTTTTTCCCACAAATAGTGCTTTTTTTCTGGTATTTGATCACCTCTGTGGTTTTTATTTTTTGCGCTATAAACAAAAAAAGCGACAAAAAAAAAAAAAAAATATATATATATATATATATATATATATACATGTTACTTTCTGCTATAAAACAAATGCAATAAAAAAAATGTAAAAAATCTAAATTTTTCATAAATTCAGGACAATATGTTTTCTGCCACATATTTTTTGGTAAAAAAAATTCCAATAAGCGTATATAGTGTCTACAAACTATGGGATATTTTTATTTATTTTTTGTTCTTTTTTTTTTTACTAGAAATGGCGGCAATCAGCATATCCAGAACTCCCGATTGCCTTTTATTATTCACAAGGATAACACCAAATACACCAACATATGGTCACGTAGACGCGTTTCACACATACATCTTGTGCTTAATCATTGGGTAATGATTAAGCACAAGACGTATGTGTGAAACGCGTCTATGTGAACATATGTTGGTGTATTTGGTGTTATCCTTGTGAATAATAAAAGGCAGTCGGGAGTTACGGATGTGCAGCCATTTCTTTCTTCTTTCCAAGTTTCCCATGGAGGAGGGCCGGGGGCTGCCACTCTATGAGACTTTCCAACCAGTCTTTTATCATACACCTGGAGCAGCGGTTCTTTTTCTTGTAGATCAGCAATTTATAGCGGGACTGCGACATTGCGGCGGACAAATCAGATACTAACTGACACTTTTGACACTTTGTGGGGACCAGTGATGATAATACAGTGATCAGTGCTAAAAATATGCACTGTCACTGTACTAATGACACTGGCTGGGAAGGGGATTAACATCAGGGTCGATCAAAGGGTTAACTGTGTGCCTAGGTTGTGCTTACTCACTGTGGGAATAAACAAGGAAGAGAGGCGCCTCTAAGTGTAGAAGTTTAAATGAATGAATGAATGAAAGATTTGTATAGCGCTACAAATGCGAAGTGAATCACCTCAAGGCGCTTGATCCGTCCTGTGTTGTCCTGTTTCTTAGAAGAGATGGGTCTTGAGTTTTTGAGTAAAGACTTTAATAGTAACAAACAAATGGCAACTCACATGGGTGAAGATAAAAAGAGCACGTCTTTAGGTAAAAGCATCCCAGGAGCAAGATGGATGACCAGGTCCCAGTCCACCACTGGTCTTTTAGGTGGAATATGTCAGGCACAACTGTGTGTGTAGGTATCAGGTAGCACCTGAATGACCGCAACATACAGGGATATACAATGTAATACTGACACATAATCACACACATAGGTTGGACTTGATGGACTTGTGTCTTTTTTCAATCTCAACTACTATGTAACTATGTATCCCATGAAGGTGGGGGCTGTGATCCGTCAGATGCCCTCGCTCGTGGTGCTGCAGAGCATCAAGTCCTCGCTGTATACCGCTCATATGGCCTTGCAAGATGTCCCAAAACGAGGCTTGAAGTGTATAAGGCAGAGCGGTGCGGGGCAATGATGTCACTAAAGTGCAACGCGTTTCTGAGCGTGCACGCTGCATGTGTTATGGCAGCTGCGCTCCTTTGTCAACCCTCCCACTGTGAGGGAGGTGCTTTGACTAGGGGAAGGCAAAGAAGCAGGAACACAGGATCAATACCTTCCCTTCTGACAGAAGGGCAATCTGCCTTGTTTACATAGGCAGATTGTTGTACTGCCTCTGTACGTCATAATCGGTGGGTTGCTGGCAGGTATTGAGTCCACGGTACCCGCCGCTGGGCTCATGCTGTGTGGGATCACAGCCCGAGCGGGTCGCTGGTGGCCCGTGAGCCCCAGACCCAGAAGTCTCAGATCACGTACTAGGTTCTAGGCCACCCTGCTGCAGTATATGTACAATAGGTGGTCCGCCAGTGGGCTGGAGTGCTGGGCTGTGGAGGGGGCGGGAGCGGCTGGCTCAGGGTCATAGCAGCTCGCAAGGTACCTGTCCATACACCTGGGTGGATCCCGACCATATGGTCACAATCTTTCCCCAGCCTGGACCGGCTCTGTGATGTCAGCTGACAGTGGGCTTCAGCCCGCTGTCGGCTGAAAACGGGTCACAGGAGTGCAGAACAAACTGTAGTCCAGTGATCCACAGGAGAAGTACAGCCAAACAAGTGTTGGCTGTACTTCTCCTTTAAAGAGTTTGCTATATCCCTATCAGTGTAATAGCTACTGTATACACAGGGTTTCTCAACCAGGGTTCCATGGAATCCTAGGGTTCCTCCAGAGCACATATGTCAAACACGGGGCTTGCGGGACGAATCCAGCCCTCCAGGCCATTGCATATGGCACTTGCACCTCTCCTAAAACCAATGGTAATTGAATGCAGAGGCAAATTTTTATTATAATAAAGAGTAGATAAATTTATGATACAGCCGGTCCTTTGACGGCAACCATAATGCTAATGCGGCCTGCAATGAAAGTTTGGATGAGAGTTTAACACCCCTGCTCCAGAAGTTGCTAGAGGTTCCTTAAAAGTTTTGTCTCTCAAATAAGTTCCCACTGACACCATTGATCTTTTTTAGCTACACTATATTGTCAAAAGTATTGTGACGCCTGTCTTTTTTTTTTTTAATTTTTTATTTAGTGGTATGCGACATACAATGAAATGATAACTTCACAGAAAATGTTGTTCAAACAAAATAGCTTACATATGAACACTAGATAGTGGTATCTGAACAAAATATAAGTAAACTCAATATATTTTAACAGAGACAGCTCTATACGTATAAAAGATACCTAGATACCCAGGAAGTATAAGACTAGTGCCCTGTACACACGGTCGGATTTTCCGATGGAAAATGTCAGATCGGAGCGTGTTGTCGGAAATTCCGACCGTGTGTGGGCTCCATCGGACATTTTCCATCGGATTTTCCGACACACAAAGTTGAAGAGCAGGAGATAAAATTTTCCGACAACAAAATCCGTTGTCGGAAATTCCGATCGTGTGTACAAAATCCGACGGACAAAGTGCCACGCATGCTCAGAATAAATAAAGAGATGAAAGCTATTGGCCACTGCCCTGTTTATAGTCCCGACGTACGTGTTTTACGTCACGGCGTTTAGAACGATCGGATTTTCCGACAACTTTGTGCGACCGTGTGTAGACAAAACAAGTTTGAGCCAACATCCGTCGGAAAAAATCCTAGGATTTTGTTGTCGGAATGTCCGATCAATGTCCGACCGTGTGTACGCCCTATAAGGCTTCTCTTCGACAGGGCAATTAATCACTAATAACACTCTGGGGATTAGCCCTAGATCCATGGAGGATTTGGGTATCCTCACCTAGGGGAAGGGTACTGTGGTGTGACCGGCTGGAGTCGAAACATACCAATTTTTTGATTTAAAGGAGAGAAAATGAATAAAGAAGAAAAAAGAAAAGAGACTGGGGGAGAGAGACTGAGTAAAGGAAAAAAGGGGGGGAAGGAGGGGATGTGCTGGTAAAGTGAAGAGGGTAGGAGTAGAAGTCCACCTAGAGAGCAAGGACCGCCCCAAGCTCTCCAGGCTATCTGAAGGCCATGGTTTGGATGACGCCTGTCTTTACATGAACATGAACTTTAATGGCATCCCAGTCTTGAACCCTACGGACTAAGACTGGGATGCCAATAAAGTTCATGTGCGTGTAAAGGCAGGCGTCACAATACTTTTGAAAATATAGTGTGTCTGTAAGGGGGTAATTCTTCCCAATGACTACAAGTGTAAGGAGGAGCATTCTTCCCACCGTTCATCATACTAATGTATCTTAAGTTGTAGATATAATCATTTTTAGCAGGGGTTTCCTGAGACCAGGGAGTTATTGCAATGGTTCCTCTGTGTTGGAAAGGTTGAGAAAGGCTGGTCTAAGGCAAGAATTGGTGTTTAGGCATTTTATCATCGTATTCTAGAATCTAGTCTATTGCCTATCATCTTGAACCAACCATGCTCCCCTACACTTTGATCCACCTAAAAAATTCCGTAGATAGAAGGCATTTGTCCGGCTTGCCTAAACTTCTCCACATACACCCTACCATGGCCAGCCTTCATTATGAGAAGCTCCTGGAAATTCAAAGATGTTTCCAATTCACTTTAGAATGTTTTATGGTGAAAAGGTCGGCATGAATCTACAGATGACAACGTCAGAAGCCCCAGAAGGAGGAAAATGAGTCTGTCATTTATGAATTGATGAGACAGAAGAAAGAGCAAAGCTCAGTAATTTCCTGAGTAACCCGCACTATTCACCTTATCTATAATACATCCTGCTGAGGAGAGGTGAGCACAAAGGGGAAAAATTGGTTTTGTTTCGTTTTGGATTTGTTCGTTAAGTTAATCATTTAGTTTCATCACATTCATTATGTCAGAATGATTCATTTTCGGGATTCGTTTCCTATAATCAGATTTATTTTGTATATTTGTTATTTTCAAATCAATTCAAAATTCTAATTTCAAAATTAAAATTTCGGAAGACAGCTAAATTATTTTCTATTCTATTCTATTCTACTCTTTTATTTTCTGTTCTATTATTTTATATTCTATTTTCTTCAGTTTTGTTCTATTCCTCTATTCTATTCTTGTATATTCTATTCTATCCTATCCTTAAAGCGTTTGTTACCCCCAATACTTCATATTCCTGATATGTCTCAGTACCATGTACTTGTATGAGAAAGTCTCCTGTTTTCTTTGTATTACTTCCTTTATGTGAAATCCCTGGTGATTCTGCCAGTCCCTCTGCTTTCCTATTAAAGGAGAAGTACAGCCACCGGGGTGCAGATCGTTTTGCACTCTTGTGACCTGACTTCATCGTCGTGATCTTGCTGGCTCTGTGATGTCAGCAGACAGCGGGCTTCAGCCCACATGCCTGGACGCTGAGAGCCTGAGCCGGCTGCTCCTGTCCCCTCCACGGCCCAGCGCTCCAGTAAACGCGTGGGGGGGGGGGCAGAGCAGAGAGCCAGAACTTACAGTCACCGGCTCTCTGCTTGGGGAGCTGTGAGAACCCAGCGACCGGCGGTGTTTGAGCGCTCGGTTCCCAGTGTCAGACCGATGCTGCATCCAGCTACGTAAGTATGATTTAAAAACAAAATGGACCTAGAAATAGAACATGTTTCAAATCTTTTTTTTTTTTTTAACTTTTCAAAGTATTTATTGGTTTTTTCAACAAACAAGTTGTACAAGAAATGAATCATGAAGGCAGATTAGTCATATCAAATACAGATAGACCCCAATGGGGTAAGGCAATGCAAAAAAAAAAGAACAAATGTTAGGGATTAGGTCCCGGCCTGTGGTTATAACAGATAATCCCAGGGAATGACACCATTGGCCTAAAGAAAAAAAAAAAAAAAAAAAAGAAATCCCTAGACTATCCTAGGAGTAGGTGGAGGAGACCTGAGGGATTCCGCCGGAACCCCAAAAGGGAACACACTGTGACCGGCGAAATCTCCATCCATGTTTCAAATCTTTCCGACGAACTCGAGTCCGATCGAAAAATCCATTCATCTGTATGCTAGTCCGACAGACAAAAAAGGATGCAAGGGCAGCTATTGGCTACTGGGTATGAACTCTGTTGCAACGCCGTTGGAACTCCGTCGAAAAGTCCTCCGGGGGTTCGGGTGGACAGGAAGTCCGCTCATGTACGTGGCATAAGATGCTGGACAGCTCCCTGCCTGCTTGAAGTCGGGATCCGCCCACATGCCTGGACGCTGAGAGCCTGAGCCGGCTGCTCCCGTCCCCTCCACGGCCCAGTGCCCCAGTAAACGCGCGGGGGGGGCAGAGCAGAGAGCCAGAACTGACAGTCACCGGCTCTCTGCTCAGGGAGCTGTGAGAACCCAGCGACCGGCGGTGTTTGATCGCTCGGTTCCCAGTGTCAGACCGATGCTGCATCCAGCTACGTAAGTATGATTTAAAAAAAAAATGCACTGCCATACTTCTCTTTTAAAAACTGACCACACTAAGCAGGGAACACACCATGGTCAGTTCTCTAGCTGTGCTGGGATCTTAGCCTGCTCTCCTCCAATGATCAGACTTGTCCTGACACTCCCCCCCCCCCCCCCCATGCACAGGCACTCACTGGGAAGCTCAGTGTGCTGCTGATTCTCCTCCCCTAGCTCTTATGCAGCTGAGAACAGAGGTAATGTGATCACTTTTTAAAAAAAGGCAAGAAAAGGTATTTATAATGTCTATACAAATAGATATAATAATACTAATACAAAAATGTTTTGCATTTAATTTCTATTTTAAACTGAATGAGTTGTTTTACAAGGTGATCATTTATAATCACTCTATTTCTACTCTATTCTGTTTTATTCTGTTCTATTATGTTTTATCATATTCTTTTATTTTCTATTTTATTCTATAACGCAGTTCATCCTCTTTTGCTTTTATACCTTACTGTATTTTTTGCAATATGTTTCCATTTTCGAATTCAAATTATTTTCAAATTCTAATTAGGATAATTCATTTTGTTATAATTTATTCCAGATTTGTTGAAATTAGTTACTATTGTGATTGGGGGATTCAAATGCATCCAAATCTCCAAATAACCAAAATTTTATCCAAATTTTGATTTGTAACAAAACAAGTCGCAAATGTCTACTTTTGAGTTTCTTGTCCTCCTTTTATCCCCTATGTGAGGTCTTCATGCAATCTACTGCTGAGGATTAGCTTAATTTTTAAACACTTCCGATTTTACCTTTGTTTAGATCAGTGAGATGTAAAGCAAACCAATAGTTAAAGAATGTACAATAATATGAACAAGCAGAAAAAAAGTTCCACTGTAAGAATGAAAAAGTGATCTCTTCTGTGGAAAATTAGAATAAGGGTTCCCACCGTCTGATGACCACATGACCACTAGTTCCACAACACAAATGATGGGGATGAGATGGATTTGTCTTTCAAACTTCTCTCAGAGACCATATGATTGCCAGGTGATATGACCCCCCCCCTTCATTTATAAAATGTCAGTTTTGCTGCAGCAGGTTCTATACAGAGTACAGATGCGGCACTTTACAGGTAGACTAAGGGGACCCCCAGGCACTAAATTTAAAGGAATTTTTTATTTTATTTTTTTCCACTTTAAGCATCATTAATATCACTGCTCCTGTAAAAATTATCTCTTTAAAACAAATGTTTGCATTGATACATGTCCCCCAGGTCAGTACCTGGGCCCCCATACCCTTTTTATAGCCAATAGCTTGCATATAAGTCTTCAAAATGGGCACTTTTGATTTTTCAAGTTCAAGTCCCATAAACTTTAATAGGGTTTGTGGTTCAGGTCCGAACTTTTGCGATGTTCAAGAGTTCTGGTGCGAACCGAACCGGGAGGTGTTCGGCACAGCTCCATTCTTTAGAAAAAGGTTTCTTTTTCTCAATGACAAGTATCCTTACCTAATATAATATAGTTCGATCATTGATACTGAAGTGGACTTTTCAAGGACTATATAAGTGGTGATGTCAGGGCCTGTACCTGAATCTGGGACCTCGGCTGTGTCTAAGAGTAACTCTTCTTGCTAAGCCAGGTAATGCTGTGTACACAAGTGCGGACTGCCTGTCAGAAAAGATCCGATGGAACGGTTCCGTCGGACATTCCGATCGTGTGTGGGCTTCATCGATCCTTCATCTGACCTTTTCTGTCGAAAATTCCAACGGACCTAGAAATAAAACATGTTTCAAATCTTTCCGACGAACTCGAGTTCGATCGAAAAATCCATTCGTCTGTATGCTAGTCCGACGGACAAAAAAGACGTAAGGGCAGCTATTGGCTACTGGGTATGAACTTCCTTATTCTAGTCCGGTCGTACGTCATCACGTTTGAAACGATCGGACTTGTGTGATCGTGTGTAGGCAAGTCCATTTAGTTGGAACTCCGTCGCAACTCTGTTGGAACTCTGTCGAAAAGTCCTTCGGGGTTCAGGTGAACGAGAAGTCCGCTCATGTGTACGCGGCATAAGATGCTGGACAGCTCCCTGCCTGCTTGATTACACAATCTTGTCTTGTTTCTAGTGAACATTGAAGTCTTTGCTCCTCCCATGAACTTCCTGATTTAAGCCATGCCTCTGCACTTCCTGTTTGCAAGATTATTATGCTCTCTCCAGGCAATATCTTGCTCTTGTAACTCCTGCTGCTGTCCATATCTTCACTCACTACTGACCTTTGGCTTGCTCCTGACTACGCTTCTGCTTGATCCCAACCTGTAACCACTTGTTACTGACCTTTGGCTTGTTTCCTGACTACGCTTCTGCTTGATCCCAACCTGTAACCACTTGTTACTGACCTTTGACTTGTTTCCTGACTGCGCTTCTGCTTGATCCCTACCTGTTTTATCTGCTACTGGACCCCAGCTTGCTCACTACCTGGTGGGGCAATCCTAAGAACCTGCAGCAAAACCCATCTCCACCATCAGGAGCTCTGGTAAATGCCAGGTTATACTTAGACTCCGCACCTTGGGTGAGCCCGCAATATTTGCCATGGTGACCTGCATGTTCACTTATCCAGCGATAAACGAGAACCTCATTACTGCTAAAGGCTATGGGTCTCTGAGTCGGAATCCCTGACCATGACAGGTGAATTTTGTCTCTTGCCATAATTCTTACACATATACAGTACCTGACCACAGCCAGCCTTACAGTACACTGTAGGCAAAACTTTTTTTTTCATTTTGGATAGCGTAAGGGAGGGTTATAACACCTGTCAGTTTATTTTTTGCCATCTGTGTCCCATTGGGGAGATTTACCTTCATTTCCTGTGCCATAGCCAAACAAGAAGTGATAAGAAATCCCTGAAAATTAAGGGGATTTCTTGGGGACCTCCTTGTGACCAGAACTAGTGTCCCCAGGCCCATTGGAATATTTTTCCTCTATCACTTTTCCTGGGGACAACCCAAAATTTGGGATTTTTTTTTACTTTCAATGATATTGGTAAACAGGACAAAAACAGAGGGGGGGGGGGGGAATCTCCCTAACAGCGACTCAGACAGCAATAAAAACCTAATAGGTGTTCTAATGCCTCTCTACCCTGTCCAAAACCAAAAAAATAAATGTTTGTCTTTAGTTATACTTTAATTATGAGAAGCTTCTGTAAATGCTGTCCTGTTTCCAATTCACTTTAACATGTTTCACTATGCCCAATAATCACTGTGCATGGTACACTTTCTTTAGCCCACAGAAATCTCTCCCTAACATTGAAGCGGTAGTAAAACGCCATGTTTTCTTTTTTACCTGCAAGGTAAAGTTATAATGTGCTAGTATGCATTGCATACTGTTTTTAATGTCCCCAAGCCAAAGATTCCCAGTCCTCCCTTGGCGCCAAGCCCAACTTTCCTTCACAAAAGCTCTATCTAAGGAAAGGAGGTGCCTCACATCTTATGCCGCGTACACACGAGCGGACTTTACAGCGGACTTTGCCCGGCGGACTTTTCGACGGACTTTACGACGGACTTTCTGAATGAACGGACTTGCCTACACACAATCCACCAAAGTCCGTCGAATTCGTACGTGATGACGTATGACCAGACTAAAATAAGGAAGTTCATAGCCAGTAGCCAATAGCTGCCCTAACGTGGCTTTTTGTCCATCGATCTAGCATACAGACGAGCGGACTTTTCGACCGGACTCGATTTCGACGGATTGATTTAAAACATGTTTCAAATCTAAGTCCGTCCAACTTTTGAGAAAACAAAGTCCGCTGGAGCCCACACACGATCTAATTGTCTGACGAAATCCAGTCCGCCGGGCAAAGTCTGCCGTAAAGTCCGCTCGTGTGTACGCGGCATTACTGAAACTCTAAAAACCAGTCTGTTGCCTATCATCAGGAACCAACCATGCCCACTATCAGATTAATCAACCTCTTTTTCTCCCTGTTTGCTGTGCCATCTCAGATAGGTTTGGTTTGTTCCCTTGCGTGAACTCAACCACATAAACCTGACTACAGCCAGCCTTCATTATGAGAAGCTCCTGTAAATACTGAGCTGTTTCCAATTCACTTTAGAATGTTATATGGTAAAAAGGTCGGCATGAATCTAGAGATGACAATGTAAGAAGCCCCAAGGAGGAAAATGAGTCTGTCATTGATGGAACAGAAGAAAAAGCTGAGTAATTTCCTGCGTGACCCGCACTATTGACCTTATCTATAGTACATCCTGAGTCTCTTGTCATGTATAATTTCCACCTTCAATCTTGTATGTAGGGTCTTCATTCAATATTATGCTTAGATTAGCTGAAATTTTGAACACTTCTGACTTGACCTTTGTTTTAGATCAGTGAGATTTAAAGCAGACTCATAGTTAAAAATCAAGTAACGTCATGTGAACACTCATCAGAAATGGATGACTGTAAGTATGAAAAAGTCATCTCTTCTATGAAAAATTGGAATAAGAGTTCCCACTGTCTGATGAATATTGATGATGTGGAAGATAATTGTTCAGGATTCAGGAAGGGCCATTAATTGGCTTCTTTTTTTTTTTGCCCCCCACATGCCTTTCCCAAAGACCATATGACCGATGATTCAGCCGCCGTGACATGGCTGACTACCAGAGATTCCTGATTCTCTTATACAGTGCATTCGGAAAGTATTCACAGAGCTTCACTTTTTCCACATTTTGTTATGTTATAGCCTTATTCCAAAATGGATTAAATTAATTATTTTCCTCAAAATTCGACAAACAATACCCCATAATGGAAAAAGGATGATTAATGCGCTACCTAAAAAGAAAAACAAAAGCTGCTACAAACCATGTGACTAAAATGTGTACTTGTGTTCAATAAATTGTAGCGCTAAAAAACACGTGTCATAAGAACAGAATGTCTCTGTAATCATAGACCACTGTCCCAATAGTGACGTGTAGTCAAAGAAAACATGATGATCCGCAATGGATAAATGAACGGTGTAACAGTCCCTTCAGCATCCCAAATCTTAGTTCAGATGTCATCAAACTCATGAAAAGATGGGGTACGCTTACCGGAACTGTTGGATTCTACTGCCGTAAGCATAGCTGTGTGCCACCCTGGGCAAGTGAGTGTAGTGTTTGAGGGTAGATGGCACCTCTATGAGGCCTGGATGTCACCTCTGGATACACGGGAAATGGATAAAGACCTGGTTCCAAGGTTGAAGATGTTTTCTCAGTTCCCGAAAGTATATGGAAAAGAAAAGGGATGCCATTTACATGGGGACCAACTCCCCCTCTGGCAATTCTTCATTATATTTTCTTACATGAAAATAAGATTATTAAAGATGCAAAGTCAGTAGAGCCTCTTCCAAAGCCACATGCAGGAAATATAGGAATCCTTTCCCTAGCTCTGGTCGTTCTTTTAGCTTCAAGACAGCCTCTGTCCCTGTAAGCCCACTGCCCAGTCTGTTCACATTCATTTACTGGAGCTCTCTCTTTGCATACTCTTCCCCTCTCTAATAAAACCACCTGTGACTTCCCAGGAAAAAAAAACTGGACTGGATTAATTCAGTGGCCAAGTTTTTTAGCGCTACAATTTATTGAACACAAATACCCCATAATGACAACATGAAAGAAGTTTGTTGAAATCTTTGCAAATTTATTAAAATAAAAAACAAAAAAATCCCATGTACATAAAGCATTCACAGTCTTTGCTCAATACTTTGTTGAAGCACCTTTGACACCAATTACAGCCTCAAGTCTTTTTGAATATGATAGCTTGGCACACCTATTTTTGGGCAGTTTCTCCCATTCTTCCTTGCAGGACCTCTCAAGCTCCATCCGGTTGGATGGGGAGCGTCGGTGTGGGCCACTCAAGGACATTCACAGAGTTGTCCCATAGCCACTCCTTTGTTATCTTGTCTTTGTGCTTAGGGTCGTTGTTCTGTTGGAAGATGAACCTTCACCCAAGTCTGGGGTCCAGAGCGCTCTGGAGCAGGTTTTTTTTATCATGGATATTGCTGTACATTGCTGCATTCATCTTTCCCTCAATCCTGAGTAGTCTCCCAGTTCCTGCCTAAAAAACATCCCCACGGCATGATGCTGCCACCACCATGATTTACTGTAGGGATGGTATTGCCCAGGTGATGAGCGGTGCCTGGTTTCCTCCAGACATGACGCTTGTCATTCAGGCCAAAGAGTTCAATCTTCGTTTCATCAGACCAGAGAATTTTGTTTCTCATGGTCTCAGAGTCCTTCAGGTGTCTTTTGGCAAACTCCAGGTGGGCTGTCATGTGCTTTTTACTGAGGAATGGCTTCCGTCTGGCCACTCTACCATACAGGCCTGATTGGTGGAATGCAGCACAGATGGTTGTTGTTCTGGAAGGTTCTCCTCTCTCCACAAAGAAATGCTGGAGCTCTGTCAGACTGACCATCTGGTTCATGGTCACCTCCCTGACTAAGGCCCTTCTTCCCCGATCACTTAGTTTGGCCGGGTGGCCCATTCCAGAAGGGTCCTGGTGGTTCCAAACTTCTTCCATTCACGGATGATGGAAACCACTGTGCTCATTGGGACCTTCAATGCTGCAGACATTTTTTTTTGTACCCTTCCCCAGATCTGTGCTTCCATACAATCCTGTCTCGGAGGTCTACAGACAATTCCTTGGACTTCATGGCTTGGTTTGTGCTCTGACATGCACTGTTAACTGGGGGACCTTTTAATAGATGAGTGTGTGCCTTTCCAAATCATGCCCAATTAACTGAATTTACCAAAGGTGGACTTCAATCAAGTTGTAGAAACATCTCAAGGAGGGGCGTGGCCTGAGGAGCTATGGAGTAGGACGCTTGTAGTGGGAGCTCCGCTTGCCCAAACTCCTGTAACAGCCATCCTGCCCTAATCCTACCAATCCTGCCAGAAAACTACACCCCAACAGCTTTATCCCGTCGCCTGCATGGCCATCGATGCTGCCTGACCGCCTGGAGCGCTGTCCGAGGCCGCAAAGACCGGATCGTTCCGTCCTGGGGCTTGCCTGTAGGATAGTCCCCGGCTTCGGCCTAGTGCCTGGAGCGGCGGCCATCTTGCTCCACCCGGCGGCGGCTCCTATCCATCTCCCGGACACACCGAGCTCCCCCGAATCTGATCCTTGCCTGCCTCGGCCCCCGGATTGCCTGCGGCCCCCAGCGCTGAGCCTCTGCACCCTGCACAAGCTTGTAGGACGGCCCGCGGCTCCGGCCTGGTCCTCGGAGCGGCGGCCATCTTCCTACACCCAGCAACGGCCCTGTTAGTCCTCCTGGCCTGCATGGCTCCCCCAAAAGTCTGATCTTAACGTGCCTGGGCCTCCGGATCTCCTCCAAAAGTGCAGCACCCGGGGGGAGGCCTGGCAGGTGATGGAGTGAGACCTAGAAAGAGAGAGATCCCTGCACACAAACTCCTGAAAGAGATCCTGCGGAACGATACACCGAGGTAATTCATCCCAAGGGCTTCCCTTTTATCCCGGGATCGTAGCGGACTATGTCCCCGCCAAAACGGAACACTGGGACGGCAGATAAGCTCGCTCAATATCGCCGCCAGGAGAAAGACATGCAGCAGGAAGATGGCGCCAGCGCGTGTACGGGCCCCGCTCCTCAGACGTCAGACACCACCAAAGTGCTGGACGCCATAGCCGCCCTACAAGGTACCCTGACTGCAAAGATAGACGAAGTGAAAATCGACATATCCCTGATAAGACAGGACTTCTCAAAACTGAAAGACAGGGTCACAGAGGCAGAAACCAGAATCAGCAACGCGGAGGATGCCCTGCACCCCATGAGACATACTACAGAGGAGATGCAGAGACAGATACAGCAACTCCATGCCCATCAAGATGACATGGAGAACTGCCTCAGACGCTGTAACCTCCGCTTCATAGGACTGCCAGAGAAGGAGAAAGGCGCAGACCCAGCAACCTACCTAGAAACGCTCCTGCTCAAAACATACGGCCGGGAAGCCTTTTCAGTAATGTTTGCGGTGCAGAGAGCGCACCGCATCCCTGCGCGGCCACCACCACCCGGAGCGCTTCCCCGCACATTCATCGCCAAATTTCTAAATTTTCGGGACAGAGACAAAATCCTTAAACTCACCCGCGAGAGAGGAAGTATACAGTTCGGGAACAGCCAGATAGCAGTGTTCCCAGATTTTTCCAGCGAGGTGCAAAGGAGAAGAGCACAATATCAGGAGGTGAGGCGCCGACTGAGGACCCTCCATCTCAAGTATGCGATGTTATTTCCGGCCAGGCTGCGGGTGGAAGAAGATGGAAGAGTACAGTTCTTTGATGACCCGGTGGCAGCGACAGCATGGCTGGATCGCAGAGACAGACCGGCTTAATCTGTCTATGTTCACACAACCACAGTGAGTACTTTCTGACTTTGAACAAAATTCTTCAATACAAATGTCACAGAGACTTCTCAGTGGGGAACCAGAATCCAGTTAAGGGATATAAAGAAAGGGGGCATACACAGCTTGTGTACAAGTGAAGTGGATGGGGATAAGAGAGCTAGCTCAGGTATAACTTTGATATGGAACATGCGGGACCATAAAATAAAGTTGTGCAGGTTACCGGTTGCGCCTTTACAGTTTGAGAAGAGTGGGGACAGTCTACAATGATCTGCTTTGCAAGACTCCTAAATGACAGAGATGAACTGTACCACAATATCCTGGAATATGGGACATAATTTGACCAGATGCAAGGAGGGAAAGGGCAGGAGGAGCCCATTGACTGCAATGTGTGGTAGTCCTGATTATAATCGCTCCACGATTGACAGGGGAACAGTCGCCCCCTTAGCAAAGTTGGTTCAGCATAAAAGAAAAACACATCTATTGCTAATAAGAATTGTGCCTCCAGCGGACTGTAACCGCTGGATGATATGTAATATGCTGACAGTTTGGGTATATATGCTCACATCAGGTTGGGGAGATGTGCAGCTGGGAGGGATGGGAACAGTTAAAAGGATAAGTTTTGTGTTTTACTTTGGGAATATAAGTATTGATGTGACCTTAATATGGCTAGATAGGCAATATGCAGTCAACAATAAGATATGTATTAGCAGACTGGCACTGTGGAAAAGGCAGACTGAGGGGGTTTCACTATCTTGTGATCTTACTAGATGGCAGCTACACTAATTACTTTCAGAGACTGACATGGCCAGTGTAAAGTTTTTGACATGGAACGTACGCGGTATGCGGAATAAGGTAAAGCGAACCGCAGCACTAACATTTCTAAAATCACAAAAAGCAGATATCATAGCTTTAACAGAAACACATATCACAGGCCAGATGCAGGTAGCCTTAAAAAAAACGTGGATAGGATGGTTATACCACAGTACGCATACCAATCAATCAAGGGGGGTATCGATATTAGTAGCCAAAAGAGTGCACTAGAGTCAGATAGATTAGGAAGATATATCTTCCTGCATGCCACCATAGGAGGCAACTCCCTATTGATTCTGGCGTGTTATATCCCCCCCCCCCCTTTTTCGATTGAGGTAGTGTTGAAGGGATTGGCATTCATGGCACAGAACCCATCAGTTCCAGCTATTTGGATGGGTGACTTTAACCAAACCATGAATCCAAATTTGGACAGACCAGGCCTGGGAGATGCATCCAGGACTGTGCCTCACCAAACCAGACTCTGCAGACTATTCACAGAATTTGCGCTAACAGACGTATGGAGATGGCAAAACCCGACTAAAAAAGCATACACATGTCACTCGGTAGGCTGTGACACGATGTCCAGGATTGATTTTATATTGGTCTCAAATGCATTGCTGCCCAAAATTACAGGGTCGGGTATGGCTCCACGAGCTCTATCAGACCACTCACCCTGTTGGATAACAGCATCTCTATTGAAAGCAATGCCCACTTCTAATTGGAGGCTGAATCCATTCTGGTTGTCGGTCCTGCCTGATCTCGAGAGCATAGGGCAAGAACTACAATATATCCTAAACAACTTAAGAATTACAGATTCAGATACTGCAGTCTGGGACACCTTTAAAAAACAAGCTAGTAGACTACTTTCATTAAGAATAAACAGATTTAAAAATTCCTCTAAACTGATATTACAGGTGACCACTGACAAACTAAAGGAATTGGAACAGGTATACGCACAAGAACCCAGTACTGACAATCTCCATAAAGTACAAATGCAATCCAGAGCAGTAACCCAAATGCATATAGAGAAAGCCAAACAACAGGTTTTTTTCAAAAAACAAAGAATCTTTGAACACGGGGAGCGAGCAGGTAAATTACTGGCATATTTAGCTCATTTAAATGAAAAACCTCCAGTAGTGGTGACCCTAGCTACCCCACAGGGAGACGAGGTGACCGACCCACACCAAGTTGCAGACATTTTCCTAAACTTTTATAGGAATTTATATAAAACTCAGACAACATACTCCACACAAGAAATTAAAAATCACTTACACAGAATTCAGTTCCCTAGACTCACATTAGAACAGGTTAAGCTATTGGACGCCCCCATTAGCCAAGAGGATATATCTGAAGCACTGTCCCAGCTAGCTAAATCTAAGGCCCCCGGACTAGACGGCCTGCCACTAGAATTCTACACTGCATTCCCTGATATACTAGTCCCGAAATTGCAAAAATTATATCAACAAATATTTAAACATAAAACACTCCCTCCATCAATGCAAGAAGCACAGATAATAGTTTTACCTAAACCAGGAAAAGACCCTAGATATCCCGAGTCCTACCGTCCAATCTCACTACTTCAAGTAGATATTAAGATACTGGCCAAAATCCTAGCATCCCGCCTAAATAAAGTCATTCTTTCATTAATTCACCCAGACCAGACCGGCTTTATGCCTGGAAAAAATACGGCCGTGAATATAAGAAGACTTTTTTTAAATATTCAAGCACAGCACGACAATCGGGGTACCAGAGTAGTGGTGGCCCTGGACACAGCAAAGGCTTTTGATTCAGTGGAATGGTCTTTTCTATGGGAGTGTCTACGAGAATATGGATTTGGTCCCAATTTCATACAGTGGGTACAAATACTATATCAGTCACCAAAAGCACGGGTCTTCGTTAATGGTTGTATGTCGGGGCAATTTCCTCTAGAAAGAGGCACACGCCAGGGATGTCCCCTTTCCCCACTGCTATATGCCCTGGCAGCCGAGCCATTGGCCATAGCTATAAGAGCTGACATGGACATAGTGGGACTTAGAATAGGCGACTACATAGAGAAGATCGGACTATACGCAGACGACACGATACTATATCTAGCCGATCAGGGCCCATCACTACAAGCAGCTTTGGACACTATAGATAAAATGGGAAAACTCTCAGGCCTACGGATAAATTGGGAAAAATCACAGATACTCCCCATAGACCAGTTTCCCCCAACCAATATACATCCAGAACTACCATTAGTCAGGGTAAACACTATTAAATACTTAGGGGTACTGGTTACAATAGACCTACGCGAATACACAACCAACAACATAGAACCATTGTTTGCCATGATAAAAACCAAAACGCAAGCCTGGTCCAAGCTACCACTGGGAGTAATGGGGAGGATAAATATCATAAAAATGATTATCTTTCCCAAGATCCTGTACATGGTATGGCACGCCCCACTATATATACCTATCGGGATTTTCAAAAAAAAGGAATCGATTTTGAACACCTTTGTGTGGGGACATCAAAGACATAAGGTAGCTTGGCATGTCCTTAAAAACCCTACAGATATGGGGGGAACATCTCTGCCAGATCTACAGGAATACTACATAGCGGCACAGCTGTCACACATGCATCACTACCATAATAATGAAAGACAGCGATATAGTACACTAGTATCTAGTAGCCCAGACAGTCCCTTATCTACCCCACTTCAAATTATACTACGAGGGGGTCCGTTTAATAGGAAAGGTCCACAATTTAATGACGGGATTCTCAATCATCACCAACGTATATGGGGATTAGCCCAGAAAAAACTTAAAATAGGGTACATTCACTCTCACACTCCTTTATGGGCTAACAACCAGCTAGCGGAGCTTAAAAAAATACCAGACCCTACTCTATGGGCCAGATATGGAATTATATACCTGCACCAGGTAATGGCAAGTGCTAGGCCTAAAGCATTTCAAACTCTTAAGGAAGAATACTCTATTCCGCAACAATTATTGTTCAAATACTTACAACTCCGACATGCCTTGCGTTCTCAATTTAGAAACGAAAGTTGCACCCTGGAATATCCCCAAATCTTGGACATAATAATGGGAGCCAAATCGCAAAAATTGATATCTAATCTCTATTACTCCATAAGGTTACCCAGAATCAGAGAAGTGATACAAAAAGCCAAAACAAGATGGGAAAGAGATGTAGGAGCCGTTAGTGACTCAGATTGGGAGGAAATTCTAGAAAATGTAAAAGTAACATCTCCAAAACTGTCTGATAGGTTAACACAGATATACATCATTCATCAAGCGTACCTGACACCTAACATAATAAGGAAGTTTCAACCTACACGAATTATATTGTGTCCTCACTGTCAGGCAGAGATGGGTAGCTTCTTTCACTTAATCTGGGAATGCACTATCCTTCAAACATACTGGAGTCAAGTGATTAAGTTCTTACACGACCAAATGGGTTCCCCTGTAGTATTAGATCCAAAACGTTGTATACTGGGTCTTCTTCCACACGTGGACATTGATAAATACCAAGCCATATTTATATCTGAAGTCCTGTTTTTGGCCAGAAAAGTAATTGCCAAGACTTGGATGCAGAACGTAACCCCCACCATAACAAGCTGGAAGAGAGATGTTAACAATTCCCTCCCATACAAGCAGTTGATTTACAAACACAGGGGAAACAGCCACAAATACTCAAGGATTTGGGACAGATGGCTGGGAGACGGGGAGACATGTGTATAGTAATGCGTGAAAACAAGTTTATCAATACCTAGCAACCAAAACATACAACCATATAATAAGTAACCCAATTCAGTCTGTCAGTACCTCACCGAAACCCTAACAATTGGTATACCTTTGTTATGCAATGCCAGCCTCGCAAGGCGCTAATGTATGTAAACGTACCACATGTAACTATATTTTATGTTTCTATACATAGACCTTAAATGTGCTGTATACATTTCTGCCTAATTTCAATAAAGATTATTTTCCCAAAAAAAAAAAAAAACATCTCAAGGATGATCATTGGAAACAGGATGCATCTGAGCTCAATTTTGAGTATCATGGCAAAGGCTGTGACACGTATGTACATGGGATTTTTTTGTTTTTAATTTTTAATAAATTAGCAAAGATTTCAAACAAACTTCTTTCACATTGTCGTTATGGGGTATTGTTTGCAGAATTTTAAGGAAAATAATGAATTTAATCAGTTTTGGAATAAGGCTGTAACATAACAAAATGTGGAAAAAGTGAACTGCTGGGAATACAGTACTTTCCGGATGCACTGTATTCTTTGAAAAAGGTGACTTTCACACAGTTGTAGTTTTATTCTTACTTGAAGTAGAACTAAAGAAACTTTAAAAAAAAAAAAAAATTTGGATAGAGTAATGGAGGGTTATAACCCCTTTAAGCTTTAAGTCAAAACAGGAAGTGAGAGGAAATCCCTACAATTTAACTAGATAAATGTGTATTATCCCATTGGGACATTAAGGGCATTACTATCACAACATATATTCAGTATGTCAAAAAGGTTTTCCAATTTGTATTATTAGTACAAAATCAAAAAGGCAAAAACATAAGTGCGGCTTACAACACAAAAACTACTCATAACAAAACTGTCCTGAATGACATAAATAGTATGATGTGCCTTCATTCAGTTGACGCATTTCAGAGATTCACATCTCCTTCTTCATGGGTGCATTGAGTGTCACATCTCTATACTGTAAGTAGTTGATATACAAGAACATGCCTGGATAGATGTAAACATACGTTGTTATATACATTGCATGACATTTTTACAATTGTTTTATAGAGATGTGACTCTCAATGCACACCTAAGGAAGGAGATGTGTATCTCTGAAACGCGTCGGATGAATGAAGACACATCATACTAATGCTTTTTAACTTTTGATTTTGTACTAATAATAAAAAATGGAAAACCTTTTTAACATATATGTGTTGGGATAGTAGAATCTTTAATGCAAGGAGAGAGAGAGAGAGAGAGAGAGAGAGAGAGAGAGAGATACCTTGTATCTCTCTCTCTCCTTGCAGAGAGAAAAAAAATCTTTGTGTGTAAAAAAATAAAAAATAAAAAAAAATAAAAAAAATAATGTAGCGGTAACCCCGTAGGGGCTGCTGAAATCTTGGATCGTCTGCCACCTTGCCCAGCCCAGCATTCACCTCTCAGGCACTCAGAGGCATAGAACAGGCTATACGCTTTGGGGTGTTTTTTGTTTTATTGAGAGGATTGAACTTGGATGGGGTAAGGTAAGTATGGGATGCCCAGTAGAGTTGGTAGCACTTGCTTGGGACAACTATATACAGTCCAGTATATACACTCCATTTCTCCTCCTGCACATCGATTCCTTTCTGATTTTCACTCCTTTCTCCTCCTGAACATCGCTTCCTCTCTAATCTTCAGGCACAGCTAGCACAAAGTGGCTAGGCCTGACACTGGCTCAGCCAGGCCTTTGCAATTGCCCTTTGCAGGCAGGGACCGTGGGCCCCTGTAGTGTAGCAAAATAGAAAGTCTCTGGTGCTAGATGTCCTACATGCTGCCACTGAGCCCAGTAACCCATCTTCAGGCCCTGCCAGCCCTCCTGGCTGCAGCTGCCTCTTTCCACTGCCCCTTCCACCACAGTCCACACTTCAGGTTCTGCACCCATCTCAGACTGCAAGCTCCCAGTCCTCCCAGGCGTGCACCCCAGTCCTCTTGACTGTGCCTCACTCATCAGCCCTCCCGGCTGCGACCAGTTGTCCTCCCTGGAGTCTCTTAGCAGTGTTCTCTCCCACTGTCCTCTCTTTGGTCTCTCTTGTGCCTCCAGTCCAGGACCTCCTAATGCATTCCTGAAGGTGGTCCCGACTGCACCCGAGCCCAGGCCCAATTGTTTCTGGGTTGTACTATGGGTACAAACACATAGCTCCCAACTGTCCCTGATTTTGAGGGACTGCCCCTGATTTGGAGCAATGTCCCTCTGTCCCTCATTCCTCCTCATTTGTCTCTCATTTTAGTCTGATCTATATAGTTGTATTTAAAATGCACTTTTTATCTATCAAAAAGTGTTTTCCAGCGCTAAACCTTTCATCTGATTTCTAAATTGCTGCATCTGTAAATTCCAGAAGCCAATATAAAGAAATAGTAGTGGTAAAAAGCGCAAAAAATAAAAACCGCAGAGGTGATCAAATACCACCAAAAGAAAGCTCTATTTGTGGGGAAAAAAAAGGACATAAATGTTTATTGTGTACAGCGCAATTGTCAGTTAACCACTTCAGCCCCGGAAAAATTTACCTCCTTAATGACCAGGCCATTTTTTGCGATACGGCACTGCGTCGCTTTAACTGACAATTGCGCGGTCATGCGACGATGTACACAAACAAAATGTGTGTCCTTTTTTTTCCCCACAAATAGAGCTTTCTTTTGGTGGTATTTGATCACCTCTGCGGTTTTGATTTTTTTGTGCTATAAACAAATAAAGACCGACAATTAAAAAAAAAAAAAAACAATATTTTTTTCATTTTGCTATAATAAATATCCAAAAAAAAAAAATCTTCATTAATATGTATTCTTCTACATATTTTTGGTAAAAAAAAAAAATTATCGCAATAAGCGTATATTGATTTTTTTGCGCAAAAGTTATAGCGTCTACAAATTAGGGGATAGATTTATGGCATTTTTATTATTAATTTTTTAAGTTAAAGTAGTGCTATATCGCAAAAAATGACCTGGTCATGAAGAGGGTTAAACCTTCCGGCGCTGAAGTGGTTGAAAAGAAAATATTGTATTGACGAAAGCCTCTTGCTACTTTAGGTGGGTCTCAGTACCACCTTGAGACTCTGAAATGGTTCTTGTGCCCGCGTGGACCGACCGGTACCTCTCTCCCCTCTGCTTCTCTTATCCACATCTCCTTCTCTTAGACTCCCCCTTTACTACTACTTTTCCTTCTTTCATTCTTCTACCCTAACCTACCCTCCAAAATTAAATACTGGTAATGTACTCTCTTACATGTGATAGTTTCGGTGGCCTCCCCACCACTGTTTTTGGGGAATGGCCAACACTTTATTGTAGTAAAATTGGGAACGTAGCTCCCTTTAGCCATTTGTATATTTAGTTATACTGATCCAGAATGTTACTTGATTAAGAATGTACCCGCTGTTATATTATTCAGTTTTCTATATGCTCATGTTCTTTTACCTTATTTTTATATACACTGTCAACTATTCGTATGGTACTATGTATTGAGCTTAATGTAACAGTTGTATGTGAAATTACCAATAAAATATTTGAAAAGAAAAGAAAATATTGTTTTTTTACTATTTTGGGACAGTTTTCTTTTAATAATAATACATTTTTTTTTTTAGGAGATATCCATTACCATTATGAAAGCCTAATTTGTCTTGAAAATAACACGGTATAATCCACCTGGATGCACACAGTAGTTTTGATGATATGTACTGTTTTACGAACACATGTCAAAGTTGCAAAACTGTGCTTAGGCATTAAGATTTGTTTTATCCTTGGGGCGTTAAAGGATTCATTTTACCTTTATCTTTGATTTCAATTGGCAAAATGTCACCAATATTGCCTCATTTTTCCAAAATTCGCATCCCTAATGCACATTTCGCCTGGCAGGGTAAACAATTCTTATATATGTGTTTTAGCTATGCATTTATCTGTTTGGCTGGAGCAGCACTTTAAGCTGCCGTTGGTGTTGCCAGAAAGACAAAGGCAGCCTGGAGACGGCGTGAAGTCATATCTTTTTTCCCCCCCGCGGTCTAGAATGGGAGGTAGGAGCAGAGAGGGACACATTTTCGCTGTAGCCGTGATATCGAATCTTGTGAGTACAGGACTGGCTTGTGTGCGGAGGAAGATAGTGATCAAACACCTGCAGGGTAATGATTACTTCGGACTTTTTGCAATACCACAACTATTTAATACTGTATGAAAACCACGGGTGATTTAAGGACTTTTCCATCAGCGCTGTCTCATCTGCTGAAATGAGCTGTTAACCCATACAAGTGGCATTCATCGCAAAGGAAAAATTACAGCAACGGGTGCCAATGTTTATGGGTCATTGCACTTATAATTCAACCTAAATATTGTTAAAGTAAAACCGCACTCTAGGTAGATAAAGGACCGCCAATTAATACAGATCTGTATTCACATAATGTATACATTATACGGCCAAAAGTATGTTGGCAACTGATCATCACACCTACGCTGTATGACCAGAAGTATGTGGCCACCCCGTTGAATGAGTTCAGGTATTTCCAGAGAAGGCTACTGTTATTACTACAGAATACAGAGATATGTTAGGCATTTGTGGACTTCCAACCATGCAGTAACGGTTTGGGGAAGGATGTCTTCTGTTTTCAGAGAAACGGTGCCCCTGTGCACAAAGCCGGCTTTATAAAGACATGGTTTAATGGGTTTGGCGTGGAGGAACTTGAGTGACCTGCACAGAGCCCTGACCTCAGCCCTACTGAACATCTTTGGGATGAATTGGAATGGGCCAGATCTTCTAACATCTCCATATAGACATAGATAATATTATTTACAAAATAGTGAAGTGCTCCTCGTATAAATGAAATGTGTGGTCCTAAATGCAGTAAATCATAACCAATAAAACCTTTATGCACCTCTCAGTGAGAAAGTCTTTGAGAAAGTCTAGTATGGACGCAACGCGTCCAGTCGGTAGAGTGTTAGGAGAATACCTGTAATGAGTGGAGACCAATGGCCGTCAACGCCAGACAAGATCAGTTCTCAGGTCTGCGAGAGATAGGAAAGTCTGAATAGCAAGACCTATGATCAGTGTTGGGGTCACAAGCCAAGGTCGATGCTGGAGGAGTGTTTTGTGGTCAAGGGGCACAAGTTAAGGTCGATGCAGGAGGAAAGTTGCGTAGTCAGGGTCACAAGCCAAAGTAGTTTCCAAACAGCAATAGACGTAGCTCAAGTAATAAGCAGGATCAGACCATTATATCTTGGCGATGGGAAATACAGAGGGAAAGCTTATACAGGAAGTTCATGGGAGGAGCAAGGAGTTCAAGGTTCAACAGCAATCAAGACACAAAGCAGGGTTTTCCAGTGGATCGGGCAGGATTGTCCAATAGATCAGGTAGGGAGCTGTCCAGCATCCCTGATAGCCAGTCACAGAAGAGGTCCCAGGTTTGAGCCCAGGTCCTGACACAGAGCTTCATGATGTCATCGCGTAGGGCGGAGCCACAGTCTAGGATGATTGACTAGTGCCTTAATATTGTATGAGAGCTCTCTTAAATAGATATCCTGTGAGTATACCCAAATTGTTTTATTTTAATAAAATTATTGATTTTACCCTATGGAGTTTTCCTCTATTCTTGTCCTCTGAGTGTTCTGATAAAAAAAACCTGTGGATGAGGAAGTGGTTAATCAAAAAGTCCTAGCAGGAGGATCTGAAGTAGATGTGTGGATTTACCTTAAGCGCTGTATGACCTCTTAACTATGCATTGAGATCCAGCCTATAAGGTGAGGGAACATTTACTTGTGCACAGTAGTGAATTCAGTTCACATGGTGCAAGGATTCAAAGCCATGGTGGAGATGTTTTTGATACATCATGGCATTTTTGTTGCTTTTTCTTTTTAATTTTTGAGCCTACATTATTGAACTTTATCAAGTTATTCACCATTGGATTCAAAGAGACTTTTTGAAGCATATCATTTTTTTTGCACACGTTGTTATGGCATGTACACATGCGTTACACTTAGTTACATATAGTTACATAGTTGGTAAGGTTGAATAAAGAAATCAGCCCATCCAGTTCAACCTGTGGTGTGTGTGTATGTCTGAGAGAGTTTATGCCAGTATGAAATCCCATATCCCTGTATGTTGCGATCAATAAGATGCCTCTAAAAATTTTTTGAAACTAACGACACTCACTGATGATACTACTGCTTCTGGAAGGGAGTTCCAAATCCTTACTGCTCTGACAATAAAGAACCCTCTACGTAGTTCAAGGTTAAACCAGTTCGCCTCCAGTTTCAATGAATGGCCACGTGTCTTTTTAAACTCCCTCCCACTGAAAAGTTGTTTCCCTAGGCTAGGGTCACCAGTAAGGTATTTGTATATCACTATCATATCTGCTCTCAAGCATCTCTGTGACAGACCCAGCCAGAACAGAGGTTTTTGGAGGGGACTGCAGGGTGGTCTCTTGCTCACTGACTATGGCCCTAGATTTTAAGGAAGCGCTACTCTTCGGGGGGTGCCTGGGGGACCCTTGGAGTGGTCTTGCTTCGGATTCAAGTCCATGTTACCCCAAAACACACATACTGTGGGAACTGGAGGACCCAGATACATATTTGGGGCCTCTATGCCAAAACCAACAATGACTGCTTTAGACTGTGAGACTGTGAGTAGATGTTAATATAATCAGCAAAACAACCTGATTCTGGGGTCTCCTGCTATAACCTTTTTAAGGTGTTATGTGCTAAGTGTTTTTGTCCCATTGTGTGCCTCCTAGTTGTGCATTCCCATTGTTAATTGAGTCACACATTGTTTCTGTCTGTCTGCTTATCTCTTGGAGATGTATTGTTTATGCTTATGATAATGTGTAATGTACTATGTATATCCAGGGTTGTGGGCTGGGTGCCGAATGGTCTGGGCACCTAGGTTTGTTTAAGTGACTAGTTGTTAATTAGTTTATGTTAATTAGATCACTATCAGCTATTAGTTGCTAGAGGTGGATTATCGTTAACTTTATGTTGGCTGTTCCTTAGCTATGTTAATTATATTCCTTTTTACAGTTTGTATTATATATGATATTGATCAAGCTATTTGATCTTGAATGCTATATATTCTGTGGAAATTTACAATAAAGTCAGTTTGAGTTTCAGTTTGCATTTAAGCTAATCTGGTCTAGTACTTAGGCGCAATATTTAGCTATAATACCTGGTTCCTGGTGCCAAACTGAAAGAAGCTATATCTTGACGAAGGCACCCAAGCTGGGTGCTGGACAGTTCCATCGCAATCTCTTCTCCAGAGAGAATACGTTTAATGCTTGCAGTTTTTCCCCATAACTGAGGTCTTCCAGTCCCTTTATTAGTTACGTTGCCCATCTCTGGAAATGGTGACCAGAACTGGACAGCATACTCAAGATGCGGCTGAACCAGAGTCTTGTAAAGTGGCAGAATTATAGTTTTATCTCTGGAGTAAATCCCCCTTTTTTTTTTTTTTAATTAAAAACATGTTTATTGTTGAAAAAATTCTGGCAGTATACAGTTATAGTACAACGCTTACAATCACATGAGGGGGTGTTTCCACAAAGCATGGAGGTACGTGGGTAGGTTATACATTTTGTAGGTAAACAATTGGCAATCAACGATATTACACAGTTGTCATCAATACGTTTCTAGATATTGGAGCTAGTTTGTGGCGTTTATTAAGTGGGGGTAGTATCATGGTTCTACATACTATAGCATCATAGGGTGTTTATGGGAGATTCAGTAGGTTCTTAAAGTGCTTCGGGGTTATTTAGTGCAAGTCTTATCATTGTTCAGCCATTTGTTCCAGATTTTGTAGTATTTATTCGGGCATCCCCTGTGTTTGTACATAGCCCTTTTGTATGGTAATGACGTATTCACATCTCTAATCCAGGCCTGCAAGGTAGGATAGGCTGTTCCCATCCAGTGTTTAGCTACCAATTTTCTAGCGTGAAATATTGATTCACTGAGAAATGTGATTGTGGATCTATCTTTAATGGTGTCTGGTAGTAGGCCTAGTAGGCATAGCTTGGGGTCTAGCTGGATCGGTGATCCCATGTGGTCGTGGAGGAATTTAATAATCTGCGTCCAGTATTTTTGTATTTCAGGACATAGCCATATTAAGTGGTAAAACGTGCAGGGGTTACTGGAGCACCTGGGGCAGTTTGGGCTTTGTTGTGGGGAGTATTTAGCAATTCTAGTTGGTGTGAGATAGGATTTGTGTATTATGAAGAGTTGGGTCAGGCGTTCTGAAATTTTAGGTGATGTTTTTTTAACATTTTCCAGTATGTCTTCCCAGTCAGAGCAGTCTATTGGTCCTATGTCGTTTTCCCATCTAAGCCTTGCATTGTCGGCAACTCTATCCACCGATTCAGTGCGTAGGGTGGTGTATAGGGTGGAGATAAGTTTGTCCGGGTCTGGACCTGTAATCACGTCCACTATTGTTAGTGATTGTGGGTTGGGGAAGCCATTTGCAAATTGTGTGTGAAGCGCATGTTTCAGTTGCATGTAGCTAAATCGCATATGGGGAGAGAGGTCGTACTCTTCACAAATTGTTTCAAAGTTTCTCATGCCAAATATAGTGATAACCTGGAATAGGAATACTATTCCTTTCGCGGCCCAGGCAGTGGCTCCAGGCAAGGACATGAGCTCCCTCAGTTGTGGATTATGCCACAATGGAGTGTGAGAGTGGAAGACATTATTTCCAGTGAGCTTGACGGCTCTCTCCCATACGCGTCTGTGTTGGGATAGTAGCAAGTTGCGGTCCTCTTTCTTGTGTTTGGTGTTACCTCCTCTAAAGAGCACTTGTAGTGGGGAATATAAGTCTTTATTAATTTTCCTACAAACTAAGGTTTGGTATCTTTCTTCGTCTGTTTTGTGGATATAGTAGAAATGTGAAAGCTGAGCTGCTATATAGTACGTGTATATGTCTGGGAGGGCGGCCCCCCCAGAAGTAGTAGGGTTCTTAAGTGTATTCCATGCAAGTTTGTGTCTACTAGAGCCCCAGACAAAAGAGTTAAGGATTTTGTCGATAGTTTTAAAGGTTTTAAGGGGAATAGAGATTGGAGAATTCCATAATATATAAAGAAACTTTGGCAATAGTATCATCTTAAAAAGATTAATTCTGCCCATTACTCCAAGAGGTAGTCTCGCCCAGGTTTGTGTCCGGGATTTTAGATATGAGAAGAGTGGTTCAATGTTGTTTGTGGTGTATTCCAGTGGATCTCTGGTGATTTCTATGCCTAAATATTTGATTGATGCAACTCTTTGCAAGGGGAGAGATGCCGCTCTGTGTGTTGGAGATGTCATGTCTAGGGGGAGAATCTGGGATTTGGTCCAGTTCATGCTTAGACCTGAGTGTTTACCAAAATCTTCAATAGTGAGGAGGGTCGCCTGTAGAGATGGACCAGTGTCCTCTAGATAAATAAGCATGTCATCTGCGTATAAGCTTAGTGTTTCCGTCAGAGGTCCCGCTCGTAGTCCACGTATATGTGTATTCTGTCTGAGGGAGATAGCCAAAGGCTCCACCGCTAGAGCGTATAACAAAGGGGACAGTGGGCAGCCCTGACGGGTTCCTCTACTCAGTGGGAAGGGATCGGATAACCAGCCATTTACCACCACTTTTGCTGTTGGGGAGTAATATAATAGCTGTATCCATTGTATAAAGTTGGGGCCAAATCCGTAGCCCCGGAGGCACTCCCAGAGGTATCCCCACTCCACTGAGTCGAACGCCTTTGCGGCGTCAAGCGCCACCACTGCTCTATCTCCCACATTCTCGTGTTCTGCTTGAATATTCATATGCAAGCGTCTTAGATTCATGGCTGTGTTTTTCCCTGGCATGAACCCTGTCTGGTCTGGGTGGATAAGGGAGAGAATGCTCTTATTGAGGCGTATGGCAAGTACTTTGGCTAATATTTTTATGTCTGCTTGGAGAAGTGAAATAGGGCGGTATGATTCTGGTGATTGGGGGTCTTTGCCCGGCTTGGGGATTACAATAATTACCGCCTGGCGGAGGGTTTCAGGGAGGGTTTTAGTTTCAAATATGTAGTTATATAATTTAAGGAGCTCAGGGGTTAGTATCTCTGAGTATGCCGCATAGAAGTCCAGTGGGAGACCGTCTCCCCCTGGCGCCCTGCCCGGCGCCAGGGAGGCTATTGCCAGGGTAATTTCATCTAGTGTGAGGGGGGCCTCTAGTTCCTGTAATTGGGGTTCTGTCAGTTGTGGGAAGGGGATTTCCTGTAGGAATGACCTGGTTTCCTGTGTAGTGGCTGTTACTTTGGAAGAGTATAGGTCTGAGTAGTATTTGCGAAATGCTTCTGCCACTTCAGGGGGGTCTGAGATTATGGTGTCTTGGGGTCCTGCCAGGGTTACTACTACTGGGGGGTTGGTGTTCTGGTGAGCTAGGTATGCTAGTAGTTTGCCAGCACGTTCTCCATGCTCGAACACGCGCTGCCTTAGGAAGAAGAGTTTCTGCTTAGCTTTATCGTAGTGCAGTTGATCTAGTAGCCGCGTGTGGAGTCTAAGTGTTGCTGCTCTTTCCTGACTGGGGTCCCTGTGGAATTCTTTTGTTAACGTGTCTATCCTATCAGAGGCCTGTTCAATAAGTAAGTTGGAGGAAGTTTTAATTCTGTTTATACGGGAGGTTAGGATTGTGCGGACATGTAATTTATATGATTCCCAGATGTGTCCCACAGAGGCAGTATTTTGATTGATTCTAAAAAAGAATTTCCATTCCGCATGTGTCTCCTCTTGGTCTTTCAACATTGATAGCCAGAAGGGGTGTAAGCGCCAGGTCCGAGGCCCAGCGTGTTGTGTTAGTTGCAGTGTTGCCCAGCAGGGGGCATGGTCAGAGAGGGATCTAGTGTGATAGCCCGAATCGATTAGTTGGGGGAGTAACATGTCGGAAATTAAAATAAGGTCGATGCGGGACATAGTAGAATGGGTTGCTGAAAAGCACGAGTACGCCAAATCATGAGGGTGTCCATACCTCCAGACATCAGTCAGCGAGAATTCTTTTAATGTGCGTCCCAGTCTGGTGGTGTCTGGGGGGTGGGCATCGTGACCTGATTGAGTTCTGTCTATCTTGGGATTCAGCACCATATTGAAATCTCCCATCCAGATAGCGGGGATATTGGGGTGTTGAGCCATATATAGTAGGCCTTCCGTAATTAGGCTAGATTTATAAGGGGGGGGTATGTAGAATGCCATGATCAAATATTGGGAGCCATATAGTGTGCAGTGTAGGAAAATAAAGCTACCGTGGGGATCAGTGCGGACTGAGATTAACGCAAAGGGTGCAGTCTTAGCTATAAGGACTGAGACCCCGCGGGAGTACGGAGTGTAGGTGGCATGAAACGCCCAGCCTATCCAGGGCCGCTTCAACGCGAGCTGGAGCCGCCCAGTAACATGGGTCTCAACTAGTACCGTGATGTCTGCACGGTATGTTTTAAGGCAGGTAAATACAGCCGTGCGTTTGAGTTTGTCTCGAATCCCACGGATATTCCAGACAAGGAACTTCAAATTAGTCATTTAATTGACGTTTCCAATTGCTTATAAGGATAAAGACTATGGTATCTGTTAAGGGCGCATGCCAATCTCCACACTCCCAAGGTGGTCTCAGCCATTTCCTTCCCCTTCATATAGCAATACAAATAAACATTCAGTATAGTGCGTTGTAAATTGTTATACATGTTACAAGACTTAACTTGAACTTTAACTTTTTCCCTTCCCGCCCTCCCTGCCCTCAGTCGCCCAAACTTGACTGGGGCTTGTATCCCAAACTCAGTGCAGCTGTAAAGAAAAAAGGTGTTATCGCAAGTGGGTTTAGAGCAGAAAAACAAGAAACAGCTGCACATTAAACCGGTCAGCACCGTCAATAGCCTATTGGGCAAAGACAGTGGTGACATAATCAAACACCCTTTTGGGGGCGAACAAGTGCTGGGTAGTGCAGCAGCGAAGAAGCAGACGTAGCATCAATTATACGGCAAGCAGACAAGCTTCCGTATCGTAGGAACCGTTTCCATTGTGATGGTGGACGAAAGAGGTTTGCGTGTTGTAAGGATAAAGTTCTCGTAGTCCCAAAGTCATGATGGGCCGTAGTAGTCCTCTGTAATCCAGTAAGATGTGTTTGGCAGTGAGGCGGGGATTTAGACAAAATGAGGGGTATAATATTGAATTAGCCACCCGGTTGAATGATCCCATGTTGTCAGGTTGTTTCAGTGTTGGTTGTCGTAGGGGCTCTCATATGGGGAACATGGATAGTCCATAGTAAGATACAGTGGGTCTGAGACAGTGTGCAAGGCACAGTGGCAGTTCAGGGTTGTTATCAATGGGGGGTCTTGGTGTGTGGGAGGAGGTAGATTCAGGGCCACATGAGGTGTTGTTAAGATATCATCCAGCTATTGCGGAGTAGGTGGAGTCCCATCTGTGTAGTCTGGATTATGGGGGTCCTGAGAAATAGCGCAGTCTGAGAGATAGTGCAATGTCACTTACTTTGGTTGGCGGTGGAGGTATATATCAGGCAGGGCGGTTCCTCTGTGCGTCCTGTTGGTCCAGCCATGTTGAAGCCATGTTTGGGTCTTCGAAAAAATAGACGCGGTCCTCTCCCACCACGCGCAGGCGGGCCGGGAAGAGCATTGCGTATTTTATGTGATGTGTTCTGAGGCGGCGTTTAACATCCGAGAATCTAGCTCTCTGGCGCTGGACTTCTGCTGAAAAATCCGGGAATGCTGAGATGGAACCGGATTGATATGGGATGTTTCCCTTCAGTCTTGCCAGTCGTAGGACCGCGTCACGATCCCTGAAATTCAGCAGCTTTGCTATAAATGTGCGCGGGGGTGCCCCCTCTGGCGGGCGGCGGGCTGGCATGCGGTGGGCACGTTCCACCACAAAAGTAGTAGAAAATGCCTCCCTTCCGTATGTCTTGATCAGGAGTTGCTCTAAGAAGGTGGCTGGGTCAGTGCCCTCAGAACCCTCTGGTAGTCCGATAAACCGGAGGTTGGACCTGCGGGTCCGGTTCTCCAAATCGTCCTGCTTTTGTGCAAGTTGTTGTAGCTGACGCTGCACGTCTTCTTGTGCGTTTTGCAGGGGGTACAGTGTGTCTTCCGCCCTCCCGATTCTGGTCTCTGCCTCAGTGACCCGCTCTCTCAGTTTTGTCATATCATGCCTGATCAGTGAGATGTCCACCTTAACCTCCTCTATCTTAGTTGTCAGGGTGGACTGACATAGAGAGATTGCCTCTAGTACCTTGTCGGTGTCATTAGGCGCTGGACTTGTGGGAGAAGCCTCGTGCTGTGCTGTCGCGGCGCCATCTTGGCTCTCTGTATCTCGGTCCGTCCTGCGGTATCTGTCGAGGGACGAGGAGGCTGTGTTGGCCCGTTTCGTCGGGGACATGGTGTGCCCGGAGGTTCGTGCCCGGTCCCTGGCTAATTTATAGTGGGTTTCGGTGTTCCTTTCGTGCAGGATAGTTGTAGGATGTTTTGCCGTCAGCGGAGCTACAGTCTCGTGCGTCCGCTCACATCGCCGTCCAGGCCACGCCCCGTAAATCCCCCTTTTAATGCATGCTAATATTTTGTTGGCATAGCCTGCCATCTACTAGGGCCCCTGGATCTTTTTCTATCCTGGGTTCCCCTCCAGAGGTTTTCCCCCTAGTGAGTAACTTGCATTCATATTTTTAGCAGCCAACTGCATTACTTTACATTTCTGAACATTAAACCTCATTTGCTGTGTAGTTCCCCACCCCATTATTGTATTGAGGTCCTCCTGTAAGGTTTCCACATCCTGTTTTGAAGTAATTGCCCTGCTTAGCTTTGTATTGTCAGCAAACACCGAGATCGAACTAGTTATACCAACCTCTATATCATTTATAAATAAATTGAACATAATTGCTCTCAGGACAGATCCTCAGGGGACCCCACTTACCATCCCAGCCCATTCTGAGTGCTTACTAACCACTTCTGGTTCGAAGTAATTTTCTAGCAAAAAATACTGATTTTAACTTGTAAACAACAAATGTCAGAAATAGGCTTATGCCGCGTACACACGAGCGGACTTTACGGCATACTTTGCCCGGCGGACTTTTCTACGGACTTTACGATGGACTTTCTGAATGAACGGACTTGCCTACACACAATCAACCAAAGTCCGACGGATTCGTACGTGATGACGTACGACCGGACTAAAACAAGGAAGTTCATAGCCAGTAGCCAATAGCTGCCCTAGCGTCGGTTTATGTCCGTCAGACTAGCATACAGACGAGCAGACTTTTCGACCGGACTCAAGTCCGTCGGAAAGATTTGAAACATGTTTCAAATCTAAGTCCGTCAAACTTTTGAGAAAACAAAGTCCACTGGAGCCCACACACGATCGAACTGTCCGACGAAATCCGGTACGCCGGACCAAGTATGCCGTAAAGTCCGCTCGTGTGTACGCGGCATTAGTCCTTAAGTGGTTACGTTATGCACATGTTTGATTTGTGATTTAGGTACAAGATATGTCACATAGAGGTGCATAAAGGTTTTGATGGTTTATTGTATTTAGGAGCACACTTTTGATTTATATATTGTGTCTTGACAGCACTGATTAGTGGTAGCACCTCTATTTCACTTTCTTTGTTTAGTAAAAGTGGTTCTCACAAAAAGGGAAAAAAAAAACTTTTTTGGTGGTGATAAGTTTAGGTTTAGGTGGTAGTAGTTTTGTATAGATACATAAATACATAGTTTGGTGTGACAGAACTTGAGTGCTCTGAGCAGAGCCTTGATCTCAACCCTACTGACCATGTCTGGAATGAGCTAAGTTTTCTCAACCAACATCCCCATAAAGACATGCAGGTTGATTTACAAATAGACTATGCACTTTGCCAAGTGCATTTTCCCTCTGAAAGTGCAGTTGCTCCAAAGCTCCAGAACAGTAGCAAATAGGGTATAGAGAAGGTAGACAAATATATAAGCAGTAGCAAATGCAGTAAGCAATTGATAATGAGCCAATGATCTGGAACAGGGGTGTCAAATTCAATTTCATCGTGGGCTGCATCAACAGCATGGTTGCCTTCAAAGGGCCAGGGTGCGCTGCATACAGAGTGCAGGGTTCAGGAGTGCATTACATACGGAGTGCAGAGTTCAGGATTACTCTATGTACAGAGTGCAGAGTTGAGGGGTGCGGTATGTACAGAGGGTAGGGTTTAAGAGTTGCGCTACATACAGAGTGCAGAGTTCAAGGGTGTGTTGTGTACAGATCACAGGGTTTAGGGGTGCGCTATGCACAGTGTGCAACCCCAACCCCCCTCCAAAGCTTCCTTGCATCTCTCTCTCCTACCTGGTCCGGTTTCAGCAGCTTCCTGTGTAGGCGGCTCTACCTCGCCTTGCAGGAAAATTGTTCTCTCTCTCAGATTCTGGAGATCTGTCCCCACCATGCCCCAAAATAAGTGCTTGCAGGGATCTGTTAGTTCCAGGAGCCACTAAGAGCAAAGCTGTTACTTGTAAACAAAGAAGGCTTCTGTGTTTGCAAGTGACAGCGGGGAGCGTGAGAGGAGGCTGAGAGCTGGAGGTAGTGGAATGGAGTTCTGTCACATTCCAACTGCAAAACTGGGTGTGGGGGCCACAAGACAAGGCATGGGGGGCCTTGTGTTTGACATATGTGATCTAGAAAATGACCCCTAAACCTTATACTGGATGGTCCGGTCTAAGGTCAATGTTACAATAACAGTTTGAAGGTCTGTACCAAACCCCTTCAAGATAGGTTCCTTCTAACCAAGGTATAGGCACCTGCACTGTGTCCCAAGCAAAGACTACTGTCCCACTTTAATAAGGTTTTGCCAGTGGTCTCTCACCAACCTCTGGTCAATGTTACAATAACAGTTTGAAGGTCTGTACCAGACCCCTTCCCTGCAGGCCACCATGTTGGGGAACAGATCTGGTGTTGGAGATATGTTCAAGATAGGTTCCTTCTAACCCAGGTTTAGGCACCTGCACTGTGTTCCAAGCAAACAATACTGTCCCACTTTAATAGGGTTTTGTTAGTGATCTCTCACCAACTTCTGGTCAGTGTTTCAATAACAGTTTAAAGATTTGTACCAAACCCCTTCCCTGCAGGCCAGCATGTTGGGGTACAGATCTGGTGTTGGAGATGTTCATTCTAACCCAGGTATAGGCACCTGCGCTGTGTCCCAAGCAAACAATACTGTCCCACTTTAATAAGGTTTTGCCAGTGGTCTCTCACCAACTTCTGGGGTGACATCTGGTCTCCTTTGCCAGCTCAGTGAAGTCAGCAGCAGTGACGTTCTCCCCAACTTTCAAGTGGCAACATTAGTCAATGACAATGGCATTCTCATGTACCAGGAGATGTCCACTACTCTGCCTCTATGCATCCCTGGTGAGGTGACAAAATGTTCTGCTAACAGCCTTCAGCATGGCCTGTTTCCCACTATGTACTCACCATATCTCCCTCAAGCCCAGGAACAGGTCTTCCTTTTCCTCTCCACAGGGATCCCATGCTGGGAAGTCTAGCTCCATTGCCAATCTGATGCACAAGCTCAGTCTGTCTGGGGACTACATCCTCCACAAGTCTCAGTTTCTCCCAGCAGGCTCTTGTTGTCCCAGTGTGCACAGCAGTCCACATTCCCTTCCTCTTTTTTCTCCTTTGGCCAATCACTTTCCTTCCAACATACATCTCGGCTCACCCAAATTGGCCATCCCCCATGGTTGAAGACACGTAACCGGCATTGTTTATGGTTTTCCCAAAAATGGCAGCTCAGTATTGGAGGCAATTGATTTAACACTCCTGTCACAGGTAAGAAGATTCCAAACAGGGTAAATGTTTGTAACCACTGCAAACCTGGCTACACACAGAAGGTGTAAAGCCCAAAAAAGGGGACAGTTGGCAGCAAAGGAAGGAAGAAAATTATTTTGCTGTGGCTTGGGTCTACCAGAAATGAAGGACTTCATCTAAAGCAGACCATGCAACTGCTATGGGGCCCAGAAGCTACACAGTGATCTATGCAGGTAGCAACCTCATGTAGCAAATATATTGGGATAAATTAAGTGTATATAAAATTTGGAAAACTTTATTTGATTGCTATGAAAACCATTACAATTCTGTATTACTATAAAAATTGCCCTTGAGATAAGATTAGGGAGATAAAAGGGCCCCTTAATGGTTTTGCGATGGGGCCCCATGACACATTTGCTACGGCCCTGTCAGCAATCCTCCAAATAAAGTGACAGAACTGTATTTTTATTAGCAGTATATGAAGTCTGCTTGTTTCACAAAACATCCAAGTCAGCGCTTTTCAGACCTGTGAAAATAGCGAGCGAGATGGGACAGGCCAGGACAGATCAGAGCGCCGCAGGCACAACGCTCTCCTGCCACTCACGCTCCAATTACAAGACTGATATGTTGGGTTTGTCTGCTGTCTTATCTCCTCTGACAGTTGTTTTAATGTGATCTCTACACTGTGATAAAAAAAAAAAACATTGTTGGCTGGCTCCGAGGATCATTAAAGGTAGACTCTAATCCAAATGAAAAATTAAGTTATTAAAGCTGAACTCCGGGCACAAAAGCTTTCATTTAAATGTATTCCTCGATAGCCATAAAGTATATAAATCTATGTTTCGAGCACTAAATGCCTTTGCAAATCCAGATATTACATTGTAAATATAGCAGTGACATCATCACTCTACTCTACATAGCCTGTGCAGAGAGCAGAGCTGTGGGAGGGGCCCTGAAGGTCCACCCACTACAGGCTGCTGCAGAAAACTACAGGAGGGGGGCTGGGGGCAAGACCTACTCTTGGTGAGATAGTGGGAGAACGCCCTCTCCTCACCGCTCCACGTTCTCTGAATCTTAGGGATCATTTGATCCATTCAGAATACCAAAGATCCCCTACCCACAATTGGCTTACCCAACTTCCACCCCTGAAGGGTATGTTTAAGTGTGGTAGATGTGCTATTTGCAAGTATGTTGAGCGCACGGACGTGTTCACCGATTCTGACGGTAAGAGACAGTTTAAAATCCATAACTTTATCAACTGCAACACCACACGAGTAGTCTATATGCTCACATGCCCATGTGGCAAAAAATATGTGGGTAAGACAAAAAGGAACTCAGGATCAGTGAACACGTCCAAAGCATTCTTAGTAAAGATGATGAGCGCCCTATCCCCCTACATTTTCTTGAATTCCATGGTGGGGATCCCAATGGACTTACTGTCAAGGGTATCTACAGGTTAAATCTTCCCCTGAGAAGGGGTGATTTTGACAGAATTCTATGCCAGAAAGAAAAAATGTGGATATATACCCTTGACAGTATGTCCCCCCATGGGTTAACCGGTTCAATACAGGGCATTTTCACCCCCTTCTTTCCCAGACCAATTTTTAGATTTCAGCGCTGTCACACTTTACACGACAATTGCGCGGTCGTGCGACGTTGTACCCAAACAAAATTGACGTCCTTTTTTCCCCACAAATAGAGCTTTCTTTTGGTGGTATTTGATCACCTCTGCGTTTTTTATTTTTTGCGCTATAAACAAAAGAAGAGCGACAATTTTGAAAAAAACACAATATTTTTTACTTTTTGCTATAATAAATATCCCAATTTTTTTAAAAAAAAAACAAATTTTTTCCTCAGTTTCGGCCGATACGTATTCTTCTACATATTTTTGGTAAAAAAAATCGCAATAAGCGTATATTGATTGGTTTGCGCAAAAGTTATAGCGTATATATACTATACGGGATAGATTTATGGCATTTTTAAAAAAAAAATTTTTTTTTTTTTTTTTTTTACTAGTAATAGCGGCCATCGCGATTTTTTTTTCGTGACTGCGACATTATGGCGGACACATCGGACACTTTTGACACATTTTTGGGACCATTCACATTTATACAGCGATCAATGCTATAAAATTGCATTGATTACTGTGTAAATGTGACAGGCAGTGAAGGGGTTAACCACTAGGGGGCGGGGAGGCGTTAAATGTGTTTCCTAGGGAATGCTTCTAACTGTAGGGGGCGGGGACGCACAAGGGGAGGAGACCGACCAGTGTTCCTCCGTTCTGGGAACACAGATCGGTCTCCTCTCACCTGACAGGCTGTGGATCTGTGTGTTTACACACACAGATCCACGGTCCGGCCCGGTTAACGGGCAATCGCGGGTGCCCGGCGGACATCGCGGCCGCCGGGCACACGCACCGGGTCCCGAGCGACGCGGCGGGTGCGCGCGCCCCCCCCTAGGCGGCCGGGAACCCGAGCCCGTCATATGACGTCCACCCAGGATGGGAGATCCCATCCCAGGACGTCATATGTCTATAGGCCGGTATTGAAGTGGTTAAACAACGAGTGTAACCTGTCAGTGTTCTTAACACCCTAGATCCCTATGAAGATTCCTTATGTTTTTCTGTCCTCGCTAACATGATGGCATATTTATTTACGCCTCATCCCTCTATTTGTCCAATTTCCTTATTGCCTTATTTCAGTATTCTTTTTACTCCTTCTAATTTTTTTTTTCTTTTTTACATATTTTCCTTTTGCCTTTGAGGAGGCGGTGCACCCACGGACGGGCCTGTTTTACTTATAGTTTCTGTTGTCTTATGGTATGAATGGCAGTCTATCTGTTGCGCTGTTGCCTGGACAACCGATAGCCGGCGTATCCACGTCTGTAAGTGGGAGGGCTATATAAGTTGTCTGTCCAGGCTATCGCGCATGCTCTGAAGAAATCCCTGTGACGGATGAAACGCGTCAGCATGACGCCATCACGCTCAACTTAGCATACACACGGATCCACCCACAAGCCTAAGACAGGTATTTACACCCACTTCCGGCATAGACTCCCATGGGAGTCTATGCCTCTTCCCGTCTCGACCGCGCTGTCTGCTGGGAACACACAGCTCCCAGGAGAGAGCGGGGACCACTAGGGATGCGCAGTGCGACTCGCGCATGCGCAGTAGGGAACCGGGAAGTGAAGCCGCAACGCTTCACTTCCTGATTCCCTCACCCAGGATGGCGGCGGCAGCTGCCGAGAACGGAGCGGGTTCTCGGCGTCCCCTGCCGACATCGCTGGACCCTGGGACCAGTAAGTGGCCATGTATTAAAAGTCAGCAGCTGCAGTATTTGTAGCTGCTGGCTTTTAATATTTTTTTTTTTTGGCGGTGTGGGTGAACCCCCGCTTTAAGGTCTGTTACCGGCACCCTGCAAGACGGACTCCCATTACCTACGGCTGCATACACTCACCCCCTGGTCCCTACCTGTATTTTTCAGATATTATTCAGATATTATTCATGTTTTTTTCAATTTATTGATCCAGCTGGGTGTATGTATGTGTTTAGTGGTGGCCATCTGTGTGTTGTTCTGTTTTTAGACAATGTTGTCTATTTTATTTATCTTTTCAGTGGTGGTTTTTGGTTCAACTTACTGTCATTAATTGATTTTTTGTTTGGTGTATATGTGGAGTCATTGTTCTACAATAAATTCATTTATATTTTTGCTACTTTGCTGGTTCCTTGTTGAAGAATTCTTTCACTTGGGTGGAACTGGTATTCTATCCCCTTCCTTTCCCATGTGCCCCCCTTTTTTGGGGGCAAGACCAGTCCCCCTGAACAAGGAGAGAAAGCAGAGCTGTGGGAGGGGCCCAGCAGGCTCCACCCACTACAGACTGCAGAAATCTACAGGAGGGGGCGGAGACAAGACCAGTCACCCTGCACAAGGAGAGAGAGAGCAGCAGTGAGCGGTCTTTATTACAGGAAGTCTCACTCTGGATTACTGCACAGATCTGGAAGAAATGCACAAAGCTCATTGAGATTCCAGAAGAAGACACATGGTGAATGGATTTAGAAAATATGTGCTTACCCCGGAGTTTAGCTTTAAAATCACCAAATTCCCTCAGTATGCTGTGTCACCTTTCCCTTTCAATCTAAAGCAGTGGACTCCAAAGTGTGGCCCGCGGGCTGAATGCGGCCCTTTGCTTGCCTTTATCCGGCCCTTGGGGCACTATTCCTCCCAATGACACCAATGATGGGATATTTTTCCTCCTACTGACACCAATGATGGGGCACTATTCCTCCCGCTGACACCAATGATGGCGCACAATTCCATCCACTGACACCAATGATAGGACACTATTCCTCCCACTGACACCAATGATGGTACACTATTCCTTCCACTGACACCAATGATGGGACACTATTCCTCCCACTGACACCAATGATGTGACACTATTCCCCTCTCTGACACCAATGATGGGGCACTATTCTTCTCACTGAGACCAATGATGGGGCACTATTCCCCCCACTGACACCAATGATGGGACACTATTCTTCCCACTGACACCAATTATGGGCTACTATTCCCTCCACTGACACCAATGAAGAGACACTGTTCCCCCTTACTGACACCAGCAATAGGACACTATTCCTCCTGCTGACACCAGCAAAGGGATATTATTGCTCCCCACTGACACCAATGATGGGGCACTATTCCCCCCCACTAACACCAATGATGGGACACTATTTCTCCCACTGACACCAATGATGGGACCAACGATGGGACACTTCCTCCCACTGACACCAATGATGGAACACTATTCCTCCCACTGACACCAACGATGGGACACTATTCCTCCCACTGACACCAATGTTAAATCGCAAAAGTCACAAGGAAATCGCAAATTAGTGGCAAGATGGCAGAATACATGTGGTAGACCAATAACTAGATGCCAGGGCGGTTCCTATATTATAAGAAAGTGAGTAAACTACTGAGGACAAACAAGTGAATGGGTTGTTGTGTTGGCGTTAACTCTTTATAGCTTTGGACTGGCCCTGTGGGTGGAAGTAGGCGAGGCTACTAGCACATGTTGGTGCCAGGAAAACAGTTTACCACACCACAATCAGCACACTTGGGGAATCTCACACCAAAATCTGCATGGTCCAGGAATCTCACATCACAACCTACAAACTCAGGGAACCCATCTACACAATTGGGCAATCCCACATCACAATATGCACACTTGGAATCCAATGCTACGATCTGCATGCTGTGCAAAACAGAATCTGATTGCATCCTGCACGTGCATGGACCAGAGGTCCCTGGTTTCAGAGCAGGAAGTCTCTTCTCCATCAAGGATGAAGAAGCAGCAAAGACTTTAGACTCCTTACGTGACCCCCTATACACTGAGTGATTTGCATTTGCAGTCTGTCAGCCATGAGAAGAATCCCGCGGTGCAGTGCTCCTGGGGGTGGGTCAAGTCACACTTAGGTTCACCTTGCAAAATGCCTGGTGGGCCTGCTCCTCATGATTAGCCGAAGCCGACCAACAAGTACTACATAATGGGCTCTCCCAAGGAGACCGCCACCCCCCAAAGCATGGTAGGAAAGAAATCCTCCACACCAGGGAAATACCCCTGCCCTCCCCACAGGGCCAGGAAAAAGGGTGGGCAAGAGGAGCACTTGCCTTGGGCACAGTGTGCTAGTGAGTGGGAGCTGGGGGTGGTCACCAGTGGACTGCTACAGTGTCGGCGATTGCTAGCACTGGACACTTGTCCACATCTGCTGCCGGATGTCCCTGAGTCTCCAGTGCAACAAACGTTGTGCCGGGAAGGGAGTAATGGAAGAGAGGTTTATGCTGAGAGAGAAGATTTGTGCACTGCCCTCACCCTACCCAGTAGGTGCTTTATTTGGTTTCTTTCCCACTAGGAAGGTCCCCAGGACCCCATCATACCAGCAGTGATACTTTACAGCCACTTATCTCAGCCAGAAGGCCAGAATGTTGGAGGAGAACTCCTTCCACACACTGATAGGAACAGATACTACACTGGATCTTAGCCAAGGGTCGAGAAGCGGAAATTACGGAGGCTTGCCATAGTTGACCCCCTTCTGAAATTTCTGGTTGCCTGGGTGTTAGGGAAGTTCTCTGGAGCCTCCAACCTGGAACAAGCACTCGACACACAGTGTCAGGGGAAAGTCCAAACTTCCAATCCACATCCTCAATCTGGGTCACCGCTGAAGCCAGACAGCGATCGCTTGCAGAAGAAGCTCACCTGATGGCAACCCAGTAATTTGTCCCGTGACAAGCTCCCTCTAACATCGCCTTGATCTGGGCGAGCGGTGCATTCTAGGTCACCCCTCCAGCAAACAATCTAATTACTTTTCAGGCAAGTGATCTAACCACACAGTGTCACGCCCACATGAATCTGGCATTATGGAATGGTTGGAGATTTACCCGAATTAATTAAACGTGTGGGCTGATGAAACAATGCCGAGCTATTAATAGCAGACGTCTTTTTGCCTGTAAATGCTCTCAGACTTGTCGCCTCAGGCCTCCTGCCATGCTGGTAACGCTCAGAAAAACAAAACACTAGCCGATGGTTGTATGTGGGTAGAAAATGGGACCCCGGCCAAAATGCGTCAGCAGATTGTCTCTGCCAGCTAAGAAAGTGGACCTGTCATCTGCCTGTCATAAGGAAGCCATGGTGTGATGCTGAGACAGCTTGCAACTTTTTTCAGTTCACGGGAAAATTGCAACCTTCATGTTTAACTTCGTATTGAAAGCATACCCATTGTTTAGCCGTCAACACGCTGCCGCCAGGGAGGTGAGAGAGGCCATATTTGTTTTTTTTGCAGTTATGAATCCTTTTGTGTACTTTAACCACTTGAGCTCCAGAAGGTTTTAGCCCCTCTATGACTAGGGCATTTTTTGATGTTCAGCACTGCGCTTTTTTAACAGCAACACTGTACCCAAATTACATTTATATATTTTTTTTTATTTTTTATCATTTCTTTATTTTTGCATATTATATATTACATTCCACATGTAGCACTTAACATATTCTTCATGCCATCTCTAACATCTTGTCACATTTTTTTTTTCACACAAATAGAGCTTTCTTTTGGTGGTATTTGATCACCACCGTTTTTTTTATTTTTTATTATAGAAACAAAAAAATACCCCCAAAAAAAAAACCCCGATATTTTTTACTTTCTGCTATAAAACATATCTTTCTTCATAAATTTACGCTAAAATGTATTCTGCTACATGTCTTTAGAAACAAAAAATCCCAATAAGTGTATATTAACCACTTGCCGACCGCCTAATGTCCATGTACTGCAGCAGGTTGGCTCTATTGCCTGCAGTCAAGTACCTGTATGTAATTTCATGCAATAGCCACTAGAGGGCACGCGCGCACTGCTGGAGGCACAATTACGCACTGATTGGACAGAGGGGGAGCCAATCAGCTGGTCTCGTTCCCAAGAGAGGTTAGAACGGCGGTCTGCATATGAAAACAAAGGAAGATGGCCGATCTGACACAGGAGAAGATAGAGATCTTGTGTTCCTGCTAAGTAGGAACACAGATCTCTGATCTCTGTCTTCGCACCAGTCAGAGCAAACCCCACACAGTTAGCAAGCACCCCCTAGGGACACATTTAACCCTTTGATCACCCCTGATGTTAACCCCTTACCTGCCAGTGTCATTAGTGCAGTCACAGTGCATATTTTTAGCAATCTCGCAGTCCCGCTAAAAATTGTTGATCGCCGAAATTCCGAGTAAAAAAAATATATATATATACAGGGCTTTTTTTCTCAGGGGGAACTTGGTGGCACTCAGTTCCACCACCTCTGGCTCAGACCCTCGGGGGGGGGGGGCTGCTGTTTACAAGTGACAGCTCTGTGTAACCCCCAGGAACTCTGCACTCTGTATGTAATGCAATCCTGATATTTAATGCCCCCTTAAGACCCTTCTACTGTTTGTGAAATATGACCATACCCACTATTTGATGTGATTTGGAGGGTGTGTGTGTGTGTGTGGGGGGGGGGGTTGGGGGTCGTGGTTGAGTTCCAGCACCTATTGTTTGAGAAAAAAAGCCCTGTATATATATATATATATATATATATATATATATATATATATATATATATATATATGCCATAAAAATATCCCATAGTTTGTAAACGTGATAACTTTTGCACAAACCAATCAATATTCGCTTATTGGGATTTTTTTACCAAAAAAAGAATACATATTGGCCATATTGTGCAAAAAATAAAAACCGCAGAGGTGATCAAATACCACCAAAAGAAAGCTCTATTTGTGGGAAAAAAAGGACATGTTATTTGTGTAAAGCGTCACACGGCCGCGCAATTGTCAGTTAAAGTAACGCAGTGCTGTATCGCAAAAAATGTCCTGGTCATGAAGGAGGTAAAACCTTCCGGGGCTTAATTGGTTTGTGTAAAAGTTATCGAGCCTACAAACTATAGGATATATATTTGAAAATTGATCAATCCTGATGTACTGACAGCCTCATCTCCTTTCTTGAGGCCCGGGACCAGTGGCGGCTGCTCATATGGGACGCAGGGGCGCAACCCCCCTAATCCATGTACCCAGCCCCTAATCTACATGCAGGACTCATGGACGCATGGATTTCAATGGGGTTTTTTTTTTTAAGCATATGATTAGAGCCTGAGGCTCTAATTGGCTTAAAAAAGGGTGAGCTTGGGGCGCAGAGCACTGTGTGAATGTCTTTCTGCTCCTCCTCCCAGCCAATCAAGAAGCAGTCCCAATTGGCCAAGAGTCCTAAGACCCGATTGGCCGGGAGTCCTAAGACCTGATTAGCCAAGAGGAGAAGCGACTGCTGGGAGGAGATGCAGGGGGAGAAGCCGTGACCTAGATGGGGTAAGTGCAGGGCTGGCGGACGGCCTGGTGGGAGGACAGACGAGTGAGCGGGCGATTCATCAAGTGACAGGGGGGTGTGGAGGAGTGAGGACCCAGGTTTCCTTGCTGCCCCCCCTAGAAAATTGGGCACAGCCGCCGCACCACATGTTTTCAGAGAGTCCTGTATTTCACCTGAAGTTATGCGGGTTTTTCTTTGCATCCCAAACAATTTTCCTGGCAGTTGTGGCTTAAATCTTAGTTGGTCTACCTGACCGTGGTTTGGTTTCAGCAGAACCCCTCATTTTCCACTTCTTGATTAGAGTTTGAACACTGCTGATTGGTATTCTCAATTCCTTGGATATCTTTTTATATCCCTTTCCTGTTTTATACAGTTCAACTACCTTTTCCGGCAGATCCTTTGACAATTCTTTTGCTTTCCCCATGATTCAGAATCCAGAAACGTCAGTGCAGCACTGGATGAAAGATGCAAGGGTCTGTCCGGAGTCCAGAAACTCATTGACCTTTTATACATGCACACTAATTACAAGCAAACAGATCACAGGTGAGGATGGTTACCTTCAATAGTCATTCAAACCCCTTTGTGTCAACTTGTGTGCATGTTATCAGGCCAAAATCACGAGGGTATGTAAACTTTTGATCAAGGTCATTTCGGTCTTTTCTCTTGCCGTTATGATTTAAAAAGAGTGAACACAGTTGATTGATAATAAATGGCTTCAGCCAAACACCAACCATCAGTGAAACAACTGTTTTTGTGATCATTCATATTCTCTAAAAAATAGCCAAGAAATCATAAATTCTGCCAGGGTATCTAAACTTATGAGCACAACTGTATCTATGGAATATCATCTGAATTCAAATACAATGATAATATAACAAAAATGATTATAGTCTTAACAAAAATTCAACTATTTGTAGTTAGACATAGAGACACAAAACTTTGATGGCAGACTAAATAAATGAATAGGTAGGAAGGGGGGACGGGAAGGGGGGTGGGAGCATGGCTGGCTAAATTGGATGATATCATAAGAAGAGCTTGAAACTTAGGGTTTCGTTAAGACCATGGTACTCTGTAGCCCTGAGATTATAGATCCAACGGGTTTCCAGTTGTAGAAGCGTGCGTTCGACACTGCCATCACTGGAATTGATGGGTACATGTTCAAGAGCAGAGAATTTTATCATATTGAGGTCAAAATTGTGATAAAGACCAACATGTAGACTTACTGCAGTTTCCACTAATTTCTTCTGGATTGGAGACGCATGGTCTCCAATATGTTTGAAGAATGGGCGTTTTGTCTTGCCTATATAGAAACATCCACAGAGGCAAGACATTAAATATACCACTTCTATTGTTTGACAATTGACCTTTATGTTTAATCAAATGTGTCTGGCCATTGGGAAGTACAATTTCGTGACCATTCAGAATAAAGGGACAAACATCACAACTGCCACAGGAAAAGGTGCCTGTGGACAATTGTTTGGTGTGGCTGGTGTTATCATAATGACTATGTACTAAGCGATTCGTTAAAGGGGGTGCTCATTTGAAAGTAATCTCGGGGTTTTGTTTAATTAATTTATTGATAGTGTGGTCAGCTGATAATAAAGGTCAAAATGTTGTTAAAATACCCCTGATCTGTCTATGTTGTTGGGAGTATGGTGTAATTAATCCTACTGATTCTGAAACATCCTTGGACTTGGTGGGATAAATTAAGGAAATTCTCTCTTGTTTACTAGTTTTGTTGTTGTTTTTGAGGCAGGCGTGACTATACCCCCTCTCACGTAGTCTAGAGCAGTGGTCATCAACCCTGTCCTCAGGGCCCACTAACATCTCCCCAAGGTAATACATAAAACCTGGCCTGTTAGTGGGCCCTGAGGACAGGGTTGATGACCACTGCTCTAGACTACGTGAGTCTAGAGTACAGTTCACAGGCTGCTTTTGCAAAATCTTCCTCATTAAGACAGTTTCTCAGAATACGGAGATATTGGGTATACGGTATACTGTTTACCAAAGGTGCCGGGTGAGAGCTAGTTGCGTGCAGTATGGTATTACTGAGCCACCCCCATCAAATCATTCTTTGCAGCTATTTACCTTTTGTACCACCACCCCCTCCCTTTAGAATGTAAGCTCTACGAGCAGGGCCCTCCTGTACCTTTTGTTTTGGGATGAACCGAGAGATCCATCATGGTTCAAGAAGATTTCAATATCCAAAAAGCTAATTCTGGACGAATTGCAAGTCATCGATTATAATCATTGTCACTAATAATGTCCATGAACAAATCTAGTTCCTCTCTGGTACCTGACCAGAAGAGTAGAATGTCATTGATATAACGATGACAAGAAATCACATATTTCAAAAGATTGGAAATGTCATCATGGCTAAATAGTCCCCCCCCCCCAGGTACAGGTTGGCATACGATGAATGAATGAATGAATGATTTGTATAGCGCTGCACATGCAAACTGAATCGCCTCGAGGCGCTTGATCTCTCCTGTGTTGTCCAGCTCCTTAGAAGAGGTATGTCTTGATTTTCTTCCTAAAGGCCTGATGGTTTTCTTCCATGCGGATGTGGGTAGGTAGAGCGTTCCATAGCCGAGGTCCTTGGACTGCGAATCTTCTTTCTCCTTTTGTTTTGTAGCGGGTTTTTGGAATAAGGAGGAGGTTTTGGTTTGAAGATCGAAGACTGCGATTGGGTGTGGGCACACGATGGGGCACACCTGGTCCTCATCGCAACTTGCTGCACCTGGAGGGTCTGCACATGAAAACATTATATGTCAAAATAAATTTCAGTAGGGTAAGTTTAATCTGATTGTATTTATGGGCTTGTTGCCCTCTTTCATTCATATGACTAGCTATCACTTGAATCCCTTTGTCATGGGGAATGGTGTTGTATAGACTTTCGATGTCTATAGCCATCAGTAGGGCATTTTTCAGGAGAGAAAGACCCTCAATAGTTTTCAACAGATCAATAGTATCTTTTACATATGAGGATAGTGCCACTACATGTGGTCTGTTAAAGAGCTACATCCAGAAATAATGGGTCTACCAGGTGGTTGGGTCATAGATTTATGTAGGAAGCGCATAAAATGTTGGTATCTTGGGTTCCTTTGTACATCAAAAATTCCATGTGTTTTTGTCTATAATACCAGTTTCATAGGCTTTGTGAATGATATTGTAATATTCAGTACAGTAATGATCCAGTACCGTTTTTGTGATCGGTCTATACCAAATTGTATTTTTCAGGACTTGTAGACACTCGTTTTCATATTGTGAGACATCCACGATCACAAGATTACCGCCTTTGTCTGCAGGCTTAATAACAATTTGAGAATTAGTTTGTAAGGCAACTAGAGCTTTTTTGTTGTAACTAGAGAGTTTTTTTGTTTCTGATTTATGCCAAGTACTTCTTTAAATTTCTTTAGTAGTTTGCTGGACAAAAGCCCATAAATTTGGGTTGGTATTAAGCAGTGGAAAGTTACAAGATTTTAATTTAAACGAACATGGAGGGGGGTAGGTTGGATTGACATCTATGAGGGGGGATAGGGAATGGGAATGGGAAGGAGACATGGGAAGGGATTCCTCCGGCTCAGTCCAATCCTCCTCCCAAAGTTCCATAAGATCTTTGATTGCTCGAAGTTCTTGTAAATTATATTCTACATCCATAGTAGGTTTAGGAATATCGGTAATCGAACAGACATTGGGTTTATCATAGAGCGCTTTAAACATTAATCTCTGTGCAAATAAGTGAACATCTTTGATAATCGTGAATCTATCCGCAGATGGGTCCGGACAAAAAGTGAGGCCAAGTTGAAGAATCTGCCACTTTTCTGCAGAGAGCACATGTGAAGGAGAAGTTCACGATTTCAAGTTTCATGATTTAATTGATCCCAGCGGGATTGAGTGATCCGGAGAGGGATTGGCATTCCCCTCTATGGTCTTGGGTAAAAAAATAGGTGACATTTTCGGGTCACCAAGTGGTGACAAATTGGTGATAGTCTGTTCACTCACCTTTGGGGAAGTCAGGACAGCTAGATTAGGCATAGAGAGAGGCCCGGAAGCAGAAGTCAACCCAAGTGCCGAAGTGGCAAGTGCAGATTTAGAGGTAAAATGCTGCTTGTGCTGGGGGAAAATGCTGCGTACACTGTTTAGGAAGAGTAATGCAGGCCATACACGGTCGAATTTAGAACAAATTTTCTTTTCAAAATCAGAATGTTCGTTTTTTTTGTGATCCGATGATGCCACCATTGATTTTAGAAATTCGGCCGACCAAGCCTTCAATTTCACCGCATGTTGCTACAGAAAAGAATTTTCGTGGCCGGGAATCTTCTTTTCTCTCAGTAAATTTTCTTTTCTTATTACATTTCTCGCACGATTCCCCCATCATTGATTAGAAAGTCGTTCCTTTTTATAAAAATTTCCAACATGTCCGATTCCTCAAATTTGATTGCCGCACGAAAATCGGCCGTTGTTGCAGCCCACTAATGGTGCGAAATTCATACGAATATTCTTTCATACGATTTTCGAAAGAAAATTCTCACGAAATTTGAACCGTGTATGGCCGACATAAGGCTGCAAAGGTTTCTGCTGTCCAGGAGGACTTGAATGCGTGCACCCTTCCTACCTGGGCTAGAAATAGTCAGTGGATGTCTGTTGTAAAGAAGCTGGCTAAATATGCTTCTCCTTTGAACAGAGCTTGGGGAATGGAGTCTCTGATCTTTCCTCAGATTTTAGTCTCAAAAGTTTTGGGTTCAGTAAGGGAGAGATGCGGGCAGTTGCTGTGTTTGGTTTGCACTTCCTGCATGCTCCACACATTGAATCTGAAAAGAGGGAAAAGGCAGCATTAGAAAGAGATTTACTGAAGGAGCAGCTTGCAGTGGCATCCAAGTGTTTGGAAGAAACTGCAAGCAAGGCAAAAGATTTAGAAAGGAGGGTAATCAAAGTTAAACCTGCGGTGGCTTCGAAGTGTGTTCAAACCCCTGTAGGCCGAGCTAAAGATTTGAATGAGCGGTGTGCAGCTATCATAAACAAGTCTAATGATGCCCTAACAAAGGACAAAGGACCCGAGCCTGTAAGCAGGCTTCGGGTTTTTGCAGACCTAGTTTCTGCAGACCTAGAATTTGCTGTGGCACGCCACCTTGTTGCTCCCCTCTGGGTGCCCAACGTTGAACCTCCCCTTCCCTCAGAGGAAAAAAAATAATTACCTACAGCCCTGGCAGCTCCTCAGCATGTGAATTTTGTGATACAGAAGCCGTGCCACCTCGCAAGCTCTAAAACTCACTCAGAGGCTTTTGTTGCATCTCATGGCATCTTTCAGGCTCCCGGTATCGGGACAGGTCTGTCCAGCACCCAAGGCAAGGATGCTGCAGAATGGGTTTACTGTTCATTCTTGGCCCCCTTGCTCCGCTGCACTTGGGGCAACCTTCCCCTGATGCCCACACCTTGTCCCGGCTCTGGTAGGTCCTCATATTACATCGTTTTGGTAGATTGTACAAATATTGTATGGTCAGATCGTACTGTTTATGGTGACCCTAAGTCTATAAACTGATAGCAATGTCTTCCACACATCTCCTCTACCCTCCGTTGCCTTGAGTTGTGATTTTCCTGGAAATGCTGGTTACAGTAAATGAGATCCAATTACTTTCTGATCTATTGAATTCTATCACCACCACAGGCAGAACACAGGGGGGTGCCAGGTGAGAGAGGGAGGCCAGACCTGGGAGGGAGGCCAGACCTAGGAGGGAGGCCAGACCTGGGAGGGAGGCCAGACCTGGGAGGGAGGCCAGACCTGGGAGGGAGGCCAGACCTGGGAGGGCAGGGAACAGCACAGGGCCCATCCCAACCCTTCCTAACAATTCACACGCTCCCCATCCATCTCATATCCGGCCCTCAGTCATCATCATCTGCTAAGAGTGAGCCGCCACCAACACAGTCAATTGTCACGTCAAAGTGTGAACTTTCTCTAGAGGGACATCTCCTGCACCTTCTCTTCCTCCGATACCTTCACTAATTATTTTATTGGAAGTGTATAGTCATTTGCAAAAATGCTTCCAGGTACGGAACCCACGGGGGGAGCGGGGTCAGGGACACTGCTGATTGTGTTGAGGGGGCTGGCAGGATTTTCAGTTAAACATGAACTTGTGCTTCAATACATAGTTACAATCTGTACGCTACTTCTCTTCAATTTTTGATGGGCTGGGTAAGCGAACTCCACTTACGATGATCTAATTCTCTATGATACGGATAGTTTGTTCACTAATGTGGACACACAAGATAACGTATAACATATATAGCATGATTATTACAATTAATTGTTTGAATTTTTTGATCATTGGTATTATACTAGAGACATTGGTTTCTCATTATATGATAAGATCCTTCCTTCATGTATGCAATAAGTTCTTGTTTTAATTGTAATTTAGAAGCATATGCGTTTTTGAATTGTCTGACTTGTATATTCTTTCTCTCTTATTTATAGTATGCCACATATGTACCAAAACTCCTGATGAAGCTCACGAATTGAGCGAAACATGTTGAGTGGTATTCATTGAGTGGTTTTGTCAATATCTTATCACAATTGATGGATTCAGATTGAAAGATTGTTTGTTTTTAGATGTCTTGGTGATATTTTGTAATAAAAATTTTGAATAAAAGATCTATTTTTAGATAGTTCAGATTTTGCATACATTATTTATCTGGTTTGACTTGATACTGTTAAGCACCTTAAAAGTCCCAGGGGTAGATTTTACCCCAATCCCTCCTATTTATACTCTTATCTACTAGGCATGTGGTGCTAAGGGTTAACTGTCCCTGCCCTCTCAATATATGAATGATACATAGTTACATAGTAGGTGAGGTTGAAAAAAGACACAAGTCCATCAAGTCCAACCAATGTGTGTGATTATGTGTCAGTATTACATTGTATATCCCTGTATGTTGCAGTTGTTCAACATACCCATCCCCCCCCAGCATTTCTGAGTTCCCTATCACATCAGAGTCCCCCATTCGTCTCAGAGTGCCCCCATCATCAAATAGTCCTCCTTCACATCAGAGTCTCCCCAGAATTTCTGAGTCCCCTATCACATCAAAATCCCTTTCATGTCAGAGTGCCCCCTTCAAATCAGAAACCATTCGCTACATCAGACTTCCTCCTTCACATCAGAACCCCCTCTTCACATCAGAGGTCCCCCTCCCCCCAACATGTCACATGTCTCCTTTAAATCAACCCCCCCCCCCCCACCTGCCTTCAAATTAGAGTCCATCCTCCATGTCAGAGTCCCCACTTCATGTCAGAGTTCCCCCTATACACAAGAGCACACAATTATATCAGGGCTCCCCGATCACAGAGCTCCCATCACACAGTCTGCCCTCCAATCACCGCGCCCCCCCCCCCCCCCCCCAACCACACAATCCCATCCATCACATCAGAGTCCCCCCTCCACATTAGATTCCATCCTTCATGCAAGAGTCCCCCTTTTATGTCACCCTCCGCATCTGAGTTCCCCTTTCACATCAGAGTCCTCTCTTCATGTCAGAGCCCCCCCCCCCCATCATGTCAGAGGTCCTCCCTTTAAATCAGAGTTTATCCTCCACATCTGAGCTCTCCCTTAACACAAGAGTCCCCTCTATACGGCAGAGGTCCCCCATCATATCAGAGGTCCTCCCTTCAAGTCAGAGTCTATCCTCCATGTCTGAGTTCTCCCTTCACATCAGAGCCCCCTCTTCATGGCAGAGTCTCCACTTTTTGTCAGAGGCCCCCCTTCACATCAGAGTCCATCCTCCATGTCAGAGTCCCCACTTCACATCAGAGTTCTCCCTATACATGAGAGTCCCCTCTACACGGCAGAGGTCCCCCATCATATCAGAGGTCCTCCCTTCAAGTCAGAGTCTATCCTCCATATCTGAGTTCTCCCTTCACATCAGAGCCCCCTCTTCATGGCAGAGATATCCCCCCATCATATCAGACACCCCCCTTCACATCAGAGTCTCCACTTTTTGTCAGAGGCCCCCCTTCACATCAGAGTCCATCCTCCATGTCAGAGTCCCCACTTCACATCAGAGTTCTCCCTATACATGAGAGCCCACCTCATCAAATTAAGTTCCCCAATCACACCATCCCATTCATCACATCAGAGCCCTCCTAGCATATCTGAGCCCCTCTTTGTGTCTGAGTCCCTCATCAAATCATTGTCCCCCCTTCATGACAGAGCCCCCCCCTTCATGTCAGAGTCCCCCCCTTCATGTCAGGGTCCCCCCAATCATGACAGTGGTCCCCTTTCACATCAGAGTCATGCCCTTCACACCAGAGTCTATCCTACACCTCAGAGTACCCCTTCACCTCAGAGTCCCCTCTTCATGTCAGAGGTCCCCCTCATCATGTCAAAGGTCCTCCTTCACATTGGATTCCCTCTTCCCATCCTCCACGTCAGAGTCCCCACTTCACCTCAGAGATCCCCCTATACATGAGAACACACCATCATATCAAATATTCCCAATCACAGGGTCCCTATCACAGTCTGCCTCTCAATCACAGCCCCCCCCCCCCCCAACCACACAATCTCATCCATCACATCAGAGTCGTGCCAGGATCACATCAGAGTCCGCCTTCATGTCTGAATCCCCTATCACAACAGAGCCCCCCTGTTGACTTCAATGTCCCTACTTCACATCAGAGGCCCCCCTATACATGAGAGCACCCCATCACATCAGAGCCCCCCAATCACAGATCCTCCAATCAGACAATCTAATGTATCACATCAGAGCCCCCCAATCACAGATCGATCCTCCAATCAGACAATCTAATGTATCACATCAGAGCCCCCCAATCACAGATCGATCCTCCAATCAGACAATCTAATGTATCACATCAGAGCCCCACCTCTTAACCCAAGTAGAACAGAAGAGAGCAGGAGGTGGAAAAGGTGTGGGGGAAGCAAACTTCCATCCTTTCCCTTATGCTTTGGGTGGCCCTGCATTCTGCCTGCCCTGGATCAGCGTCATCCATTACTATGGGGCAGCAACAAATTACGCCACGCGTCCTGGCCCTAGAGTGTCATTGGCTGTTGTTGTGCACGTGGCGGCACACTGGGGAGGTTGCCGTGGTTGAAAATAAAATGTATGCCGTTATCTGCAGATTGAAAAGGAAAGTGACATGGCATATCTGTGATGGCGTTTACCTCAAGCCTTGCAAAATAATGAAGAATTTAAAGCTGAACTTCGGGATAAGTAAATATTGTCTAAATCTCATTCATCATGTGTATTCTTCTTGAATCTCGGTGTGCTTTGTGTATTTCTTCCAGATCTGTGCAGTAATCCAGTGTGAGACTTCCTGTTATAAAGACCGCTCACTGCTGCTCTCTCTTCTTGTGCAGGGGGGACAGGTCTTGTCTCCACCCCCTCCTATAGTTTTTCTGCAAGCAGCCTGTAGGGGGTGGAGTCTTTTGGGCCCCTCCCTCTGCTGTGCTCTCTGCACAGGCTATATACAACACAGTGATGATGTCACTGTTACTTTTACAAGGTAATATCTGGATTTGCAAATAGATTTGGGGGCAGAGAATGTGGATTTCTATCCTTTGTGGCAATTGAGGAATATATTTAAATGAAAAATATGTGTGCCTGGTGTTCGCCTTTAAGTTTAGGTTTGGTCTAGGGTCCTCCAGCAACGTTAGCTTGGTTGAAGAAAGAGGAAGAGAGAAAGATGGATATCTTGGTATTTGTACGGAAATATCACAAGGTTTTTCCTTGGCTATTAATAACCTTTTAATGCTCTCCGGCTGCCTTCCCCAGGCTGAGATGCTCTCTGTGTGAAATTCACATGCCCAGATTACCGATCGCCTATAGCAACGGACCAAAATATTTTATTTTTATGATGGCGTGCCGTGCGGTCCTGGGCACGCATCTCCAATCACGTTTTAACTATGAAATGTAAAACTGTCAGCGCTGAATAATAGTTTGTCATTCCCGAGGGGACGATAAAAAATGCTGCATACTGGTTACATTGGCACGAAAAAGGTGCTTATATATATATATATATATATATATATATATATATATATATAGCATGCTAAATGCTATATAATTTCTGATTTATGTATATTATAGCATAATGATTTAAAGCATAAAAAACACACATTTAAAACTGAAGTTTAAGCAGCTAATATTTTGCCATCTCTGGCTCCTCCTCCCAACCTCCTTTTCCTCCCACTAATGACATTTTTAAATAAAATATTTTGTTTTCATTGCATACTTTATTTTAGACCTAGCAACATCATTAATGGGTCTCTGTACTTCTCTACGTAATGTAGACAGATCATGCCTGGTGGGAGGGTCCTGTACAGGAGCCTTCACATGTGAGGTGCTTCACCTCTACTGACTGAGGAGCCTGCACATCTGAGGTGCTTCATCCGTAGAGTCTCAGGAGCCTTCAAATTTGAGATGCTTCACCTGTAGAGCTTCAGGATCCTTTGAATATAAGGTGCTTCACCTGTAGAGATGAAGGAGCCTTTTAATTTGAGGGGCTTTACCAGTAGAGTTTCAGGAGCCTTTGCTTCAATTGAAGACAACTCAGGATCCTTCAAATTTCTGAAGCTTCACTTGTAGAGACTTAGGAGCCTTTGAATTTGAGATGCTTCACCTGTAGCACCTAGGGAGCCTTTGAATTTAAGGGGCTTCGCCTGTAGAGACGAAGGAGCTTTTTAATTTGAGGGGCTTCACCAATAGAATTTCAGGAGCCTTTGCTTCAATTGTAGACAACTCAGGATCCTTTAAATTTGTGGAGATTCACCTATAGCAGTGGTTCTCAACTCCAGTCCTCAGGACCCACCAACAGGCCAAATTTTAAGTATTACCTTGGGGAGTTGCAGACTAGAATCCTGCAATCACTGAGCAGCAAGTGATATCACCTGTGATGTATTTCAGCTATCTTGCAAATCTGGCCTGTTGGTGGGTCCTGAGGACTGGAGTTGAGAACCACTGACCTATAGAGACTTAGGAGCCCCCAAAATTGGGATGCTTCACCTGTAAAGCCTTGGGAGCCTTTGAATTTAAGGTGCTTTACCTGTAGAAACGAAGGGGCCTTTTAATTTGAGGGGTTTTACCAGTAGAGTTTCAGAAGCATTTGCTTCAATTGTAGACAACTCAGGATCCTTCAGATTTGTGGAGCTTCACTTGTAGAGACTTAGGAGCCTTCAAATTTGAGATGCTTCACCTGTAGCACCTAGGGAGCCTTTTGAATTTAAGGGGCTTCACCTGTAGAGAGGAAGGAGCCTTTTAATTTGAGGGGCTTCACCAATAGAATTTCAGGAGCCTTTGCTTCAATTGTAGACAACTCAGGATCCTTCAAATTTGTGGAGATTCACCTATAGAGACTTAGGAGCCTCCAAATTTGGGATGCTTCACCTGTAGAGCCTTGGGAGCCTTTGAATTTAAGGTGCTTCACCTGTAGAATTTCAGGAGCTTTTGCTTCAATTATAGACAACTCAGGATCCTTCAAATTTGAGGAACTTCACCTTTAGATTTAAAAAACTTCAAATTTAAAGAAGATGCTTCACTTGTAAAGACTAAGCAGCTAATATTTTGCCATCTCTGGCTCCTCCTCCCAACCTCCTTTTCCTCCCACTAATGACATTTTTAAATAAAATATTTTGTTTTCATTGCATACTTTATTTTAGACCTAGCAACATCATTAATGGGTCTCTGTACTTCTCTACGTAATGTAGACAGATCATGCCTGGTGGGAGGGTCCTGTACAGGAGCCTTCACATGTGAGGTGCTTCACCTCTACTGACTGAGGAGCCTGCACATCTGAGGTGCTTCATCCGTAGAGTCTCAGGAGCCTTCAAATTTGAGATGCTTCACCTGTAGAGCTTCAGGATCCTTTGAATATAAGGTGCTTCACCTGTAGAGATGAAGGAGCCTTTTAATTTGAGGGGCTTTACCAGTAGAGTTTCAGGAGCCTTTGCTTCAATTGAAGACAACTCAGGATCCTTCAAATTTCTGAAGCTTCACTTGTAGAGACTTAGGAGCCTTTGAATTTGAGATGCTTCACCTGTAGCACCTAGGGAGCCTTTGAATTTAAGGGGCTTCGCCTGTAGAGACGAAGGAGCTTTTTAATTTGAGGGGCTTCACCAATAGAATTTCAGGAGCCTTTGCTTCAATTGTAGACAACTCAGGATCCTTTAAATTTGTGGAGATTCACCTATAGCAGTGGTTCTCAACTCCAGTCCTCAGGACCCACCAACAGGCCAAATTTTAAGTATTACCTTGGGGAGTTGCAGACTAGAATCCTGCAATCACTGAGCAGCAAGTGATATCACCTGTGATGTATTTCAGCTATCTTGCAAATCTGGCCTGTTGGTGGGTCCTGAGGACTGGAGTTGAGAACCACTGACCTATAGAGACTTAGGAGCCCCCAAAATTGGGATGCTTCACCTGTAAAGCCTTGGGAGCCTTTGAATTTAAGGTGCTTTACCTGTAGAAACGAAGGGGCCTTTTAATTTGAGGGGTTTTACCAGTAGAGTTTCAGAAGCATTTGCTTCAATTGTAGACAACTCAGGATCCTTCAGATTTGTGGAGCTTCACTTGTAGAGACTTAGGAGCCTTCAAATTTGAGATGCTTCACCTGTAGCACCTAGGGAGCCTTTTGAATTTAAGGGGCTTCACCTGTAGAGAGGAAGGAGCCTTTTAATTTGAGGGGCTTCACCAATAGAATTTCAGGAGCCTTTGCTTCAATTGTAGACAACTCAGGATCCTTCAAATTTGTGGAGATTCACCTATAGAGACTTAGGAGCCTCCAAATTTGGGATGCTTCACCTGTAGAGCCTTGGGAGCCTTTGAATTTAAGGTGCTTCACCTGTAGAATTTCAGGAGCTTTTGCTTCAATTATAGACAACTCAGGATCCTTCAAATTTGAGGAACTTCACCTTTAGATTTAAAAAACTTCAAATTTAAAGAAGATGCTTCACTTGTAAAGACTAAGCAGCTAATATTTTGCCATCTCTGGCTCCTCCTCCCAACCTCCTTTTCCTCCCACTAATGACATTTTTAAATAAAATATTTTGTTTTCATTGCATACTTTATTTTAGACCTAGCAACATCATTAATGGGTCTCTGTACTTCTCTACGTAATGTAGACAGATCATGCCTGGTGGGAGGGTCCTGTACAGGAGCCTTCACATGTGAGGTGCTTCACCTCTACTGACTGAGGAGCCTGCACATCTGAGGTGCTTCATCCGTAGAGTCTCAGGAGCCTTCAAATTTGAGATGCTTCACCTGTAGAGCTTCAGGATCCTTTGAATATAAGGTGCTTCACCTGTAGAGATGAAGGAGCCTTTTAATTTGAGGGGCTTTACCAGTAGAGTTTCAGGAGCCTTTGCTTCAATTGAAGACAACTCAGGATCCTTCAAATTTCTGAAGCTTCACTTGTAGAGACTTAGGAGCCTTTGAATTTGAGATGCTTCACCTGTAGCACCTAGGGAGCCTTTGAATTTAAGGGGCTTCGCCTGTAGAGACGAAGGAGCTTTTTAATTTGAGGGGCTTCACCAATAGAATTTCAGGAGCCTTTGCTTCAATTGTAGACAACTCAGGATCCTTTAAATTTGTGGAGATTCACCTATAGCAGTGGTTCTCAACTCCAGTCCTCAGGACCCACCAACAGGCCAAATTTTAAGTATTACCTTGGGGAGTTGCAGACTAGAATCCTGCAATCACTGAGCAGCAAGTGATATCACCTGTGATGTATTTCAGCTATCTTGCAAATCTGGCCTGTTGGTGGGTCCTGAGGACTGGAGTTGAGAACCACTGACCTATAGAGACTTAGGAGCCCCCAAAATTGGGATGCTTCACCTGTAAAGCCTTGGGAGCCTTTGAATTTAAGGTGCTTTACCTGTAGAAACGAAGGAGCCTTTTAATTTGAGGGGTTTTACCAGTAGAGTTTCAGAAGCATTTGCTTCAATTGTAGACAACTCAGGATCCTTCAGATTTGTGGAGCTTCACTTGTAGAGACTTAGGAGCCTTCAAATTTGAGATGCTTCACCTGTAGCACCTAGGGAGCCTTTTGAATTTAAGGGGCTTCACCTGTAGAGAGGAAGGAGCCTTTTAATTTGAGGGGCTTCACCAATAGAATTTCAGGAGCCTTTGCTTCAATTGTAGACAACTCAGGATCCTTCAAATTTGTGGAGATTCACCTATAGAGACTTAGGAGCCTCCAAATTTGGGATGCTTCACCTGTAGAGCCTTGGGAGCCTTTGAATTTAAGGTGCTTCACCTGTAGAATTTCAGGAGCTTTTGCTTCAATTATAGACAACTCAGGATCCTTCAAATTTGAGGAACTTCACCTTTAGATTTAAAAAACTTCAAATTTAAAGAAGATGCTTCACTTGTAAAGACTCAGGTCAGGAAATGTGAGGTGCTTCCCCTGTAGATTTAGAGGTCTTGGTGGAAGTAGAGTGGTCCTAGCATAATGAGCACTGTAAGTTCAGCAAGTCCTATACCGTTTATAGCAAATGAAGGAACTTCTTGGTACTCTTTTTTCATCTGCTGGAGTAATTACAGGTTCATATTATTTAGGGCCCCATTCACAACTGAGTGATTTAAAGTACAATTCGAATATTCACCGTAAGCACTTTAATTCTCAACACTAAGATTTACGTTATATTCAATGGTGTTGATTCATACTTCAATATAGTGTCTCTTGAAGCTTGAAGTTCGTAGCTTGAAAAAGTTAAGGAACTTCTTTTGAGTCGTGCATTTTAGCCCCAATAGATTTTAATGGGAATGCCTGAAAAACCCATGAAAATGTACATGACATGTATTTTGCACATTTTCTTGTCTAGTAACTAGCTTTCTATGTTCTAAAACAAAAAAAGCTCAAGGCTTAACCACATAAAAAAATACCTGTACAAATGCTTATAAAAAAATGATCAAAGATAATCAACTCAAGTGTGAATCTTGTCAAAGTGTACCGCATGCCTAAAGGCACCGCCTCTTCTTCTAAAGGGAGCCTTTGAATTTGAGGTGCTTCACCTGTAGAATTAGAGGTCTTAGTGGACGTATGGTGAGCCTGGCATATTGAGTACTGCAAGTTCAACCACTCTTCAGCTGTAAAAGGCAAATGAAGAAACCTCTTGGAAATAATTTTTTATATCTGCTACAGTCATTACATGCTCATAATATTTAGGGCCCCATTCACATCTGAGAAATTTAGCATGATTTGAAGCTTTGCCAGAAGACCTTTAACATTTGGATTTCCATTTTATTCAATAAAGTTCATTCACTCCTGACTAGGGTTCCTTGAAACTTGAAGCTCAATGCCCAGAAAAGTACAGAGATTCTTACTTCACTGGGAGCGCTTGAAAAATTAAAAAAGAAAAAAAAATGCTCAATCCTAACATGTATGCAAAAATGCTTGGACAAATGCTAAAATAAAAGCCTGAAAAATACCAAAGATGCTCAGCTCAAGTGTGAATGGGGCCTTAAAGTGTACCTGTACTGCAGTTGAGCATTACACCCCATTCCCACAGGTACCATCACTCTTCCAAAGAGCCCTCATATTTGCCTGAGCCTAAGGAGCCCTAGGAATCTTCGAATTGTAGGTGATTCACTTGTAGAGCATCAGGAGCTTTCAACTTTGAAGTGCTTCACTTGTAGTGTTTCAGGAACCTTAAAATTTGAGATGCTTCACCTGTAGAGACTCAGGAGCCTTTGGATTTAAGGTGCTTCACCTGCAGAACCTCAGGGGCCTTTGAATTTGAGGTGTCTCACCTGTAGAGCCTTTATGAATGTTTGAATAGGAAATGCTTTAGCTGTAGAGACTCAGGAGCCTTCAAATTTGATGTTCTTCATCTGTAGAGCTTAAAGTGCCTTCAACTTTGAGGTGCTTCACTTCTAGAGTCTTAGGGACCTTCACATTTTAGGTGCTTATCCTGTAGAGCCTCAGGAGCCTTCAAATTTGAAGTACGCTGCCTGTAGAGCCTTAGGAGTCTTTGAATTTGAGATGCTTCAGCTCTAGAGACTCAGGATCCTTCAAATTTGAGCTGCTTCATCTGTTGAGCTTCAGGTGCCCTAGAAATTGAGGTGTTTTATTTTCAGAGCCTCAAAAGCCTTAACATTTGAGGTGTTTTACCTGTGAAGACTTAGGAGCCTTTGAATTTGAAGTGCTTCACCAGCAGAGACTCAGCAGACTTCAAATTTGAGGTGCTTCATCTGTAGAGACTCAGGAGCCTTAAAATTGAGATATGTCACCTGTCACCTGTCAGGACCCTTTGAATTTAAGGTTCTTTACATGTAGAGTCTCGATAGCCTTTACATTTGAGGTACTTCAACTGTAAATTTGGCCCGCAATCCTGGCCTATTGAGTATCATAGTTTCAGCCACTCCTAAGCTGTGAAAGGTAAGTGAAATTATGTGAATAAACCTCTTAGTATATAATTTTATGATCTGCTGGATTTATTACAGGTTCATTTTAATTAAGAAATTCACTAAACTCAATCAAGCGTGTTGAGCCAATTATTGCAGAGTGTTCAAACAAAATTAGAGTATAATTACACTGGTAGAGTTTGGGAGAGGCTGAAGTTGATGGATATCTATTTTATTGAAGTTAAATAGTCATGGATGAGCTTATGCAGAAATGTGAAGCTTTAGATTTAGAGTCAGAGGTAATAGAGGTAATAGGCCACCTGAAGTCTGACAGCTGCTGCCCCGTCTATTGCCTGACCTTACCCACTACCATCCCACCACCCCGGGTGTGCAGCATGAGAGGTCAGCCAGTTCAAAGGCCTGTCATCTCTGACTCTATAGCCAAAGAGTAAGACTGAGAAACTCAAAATAAACTCCCATAAGTAAGCCTTCATGAACTTTAGATTTCTGCAAAACCAAGTTATGACTAGTTCTCTTTAACCATTTTTATACTGCTGTACATTTTTGAAGTGATGGAGGTTTATTTCTGCAGTGACGTTAATAAACAGCAGTCCAGAAATCACCCTCGGGCAGCCAGTGCACCTGTGAATGACTATGAACTGAGTTTCACAGACACAGTGTAGAAAGACGATCTGAGCGGCTCTGTACCTTGTGAGCTCTGCAATGACCAATCACAGTGCTTAAAATATAAACTGTAAATGGTGTTGTGTTTACATTGAAAAGCCCGTCAAAGGGAGGCAGGGGGTACTAATGAATGAATGAAACATTTATTCATTAGTTCCAGATCGAAGAACATCAAGGTTGTGGAATCATTTTTAACCCTTCAACCCACCCATCTCCCCTCCCCATAGTAAACTTCAGCCCTATCCTGTCTCCGCAATGGCCTTTACATTTACTCCTTCACCTCCTCCTTTCTCCTTGCAAGACCTGTACAATGAGGTATCTAGTGCACTATTACCACGTTCCATGCTTGAACCTCCTTAATACCAGCATGATCCTTTTTTTCCAGAAAAATGGGGCACAAAATTAGATCACCTTGGAGTGTCTGATTTCCAAAAAAAAGGGCAATTAGTTGCCAATACTATACATGGCTGTGCTCGTTTGCACAGAAATGCATGCATGCACATGAACATGCATGTTATCGTAGGTGCACACACTGGCACCATACACTCTCTATAAGGACAGTAGCTGCACTTAAAGTTTGCTGGCTGATTTCCAGCTACTAGTACTCCTTGCTATCCTGTATTCCTTGGACCTCCTGTTACCGACTCAGCTTGTCTCTGGAACTTCCTGCTGCCTGATTCTTGATTTGACCCCAACTTGCGCTAAGGACTCTGTCTCTTCTGCCCAACCATGCATGACTCTAGCCTGTCACCTGACTACTCTTCTGCCTGCTCCCTGAGATTCCTGTGTATGTCCTTGGCTTTTGTTCCTGACTTTGTTCCTGACTATGCTTCTTCAGTCTGATCCTGCTAGTCTGACCATGCCACCACCTCGGGTGCCATCTTGCTTGTGGCTGCTGCATTGGCCCAGCTGCCTGCTCCCTCGGATTTCTGTGTATGTCTTTGGCTTTTGTTCCTGACCACACTCCTGCCTACTCAATGGCTTGCTTCTCCGTGTATGACTTCGGCTTCCATCCTGACTATGCTTCTTTAGTCCGGTCCTGCCAGTCTGACCACGCCACCATCTTGGGTGCCATCCTGCTTGTGGCCGCTGCATTGGCCCCGTTGCCTCTCCAAGGGCAACAGAGTTCGTGCCATCAGTCCTGACAGACCAGCTGACAATTATCCAGTGGACCACCAGCAGAGTTACCTAAAGGCACCCATGATTCTTTGGGCCTTGCACTCCCTGTATTCACCTTTGGGGGTGCTAGGCGCTCAGCTGCAAGGGAAGCCCCCTCGACAATTCGGCCTTCAATCGGGTATGTCAAAATTCGTTTTATAACAGAAAGTAAGTGAAAGTTTTATTACCAAAAAATGTTGGTCTGTTTTTCCAAATATAGTAAAAAAATAAATAACTCAGTGGTTATTAAATACCTCCAAAAAAACTCTTTCAAAAAATGATATAAAATTAATTTGAGTAAAGCAGGGGTGCCCAACCTTTTGAAGAGCGAGGGCAACTTAACCGACTTGGTAACCGGTCGTGGGCCACAATGAGCGGAGCGGACGGATGCATATGCAGAGTGGACACAGGCACAGCCCGCTCTTCTCTATGGGCCCTCCGATCCGATCTGCCCAGACGGAAGGATCCCCATTTTTTTTTTTTTTTTTAGGGGGTCAGATTGGAGGTAAGCGGGTGTAAACAGGACAGAAGTCCAATTATTATCAGCCATGCCCGCAGATAACAACAGAGGTCTATGGCTCAGTGCAGGTAATCCATAGATGCACCGCACCTGCATTTTGAAAGCAGCCCGGAATAACCAGTGCAGAGAACAGATATGCCCATTGCTATTTGATTTTAATTAAAAAACTATTTCAACCTTAACTTCAGGAATCCTACAGGTATGGCCGGCTGTTGCTGTCCCAGGCGGAGTGCATTTGGAATCACTCCGCCTGTGACAGGTGTTGGCGCTATTCCAGAAGCATCGGCTCTGCTCTCTACTGCAGCCGCATGCTTCATCTACCGCCGGCTCAATTCTCAAGACAGATACTCTGGGATAGCGGGTCGGTAACCTGCTGTCAGGATCACTTATGCCCCGTACACACGGTCGGAATTTCCGACAGAAAAAGTCCGATGGGAGCTTTTCATCGTATATTCCGACCGTGTGTATGCCCTCATCGGACTTTTTAACGTCGGAAATTCAGACGGACAGATAGAGAACATGTTCTAAATTTTTCCGACAGAACAAATTTCTATCTGGAAAACCGCTCGTCTGTATGCTGTTCCGACGCACCAAAAATGACGCATGCTCTAAAGCAAGTACGAGACGTCGTACGTGTTGTCCCGTCGTACGTGTTGTACATCACTGCGTTCTTGACGGTCGGAATTTGATGTGACCTTGTGTATGCAAGACAGCTTGAGCGGAATTCTGTCGGAAAAACCTTCAGAATTTATTCCGACGGCAAAACCAGTTGTGTGTACAGGGCATTAGTGTTCATGCTCCTCATTCCAGCATCTGGGTTTTGGCTATTGCATTCTCTCTGTCTTTGTCCACCTGCAAGGTGATTGATGTGGTCAGCCACCTGTTATAAGCAAGCCAAACATTTGGTCTCATGCTTGTGTTACAGAGTGATACGTGTGTTGTTCCTGATCAAGCTCCCTGTCTGTCTGCCCTGCTTTGCTAGTTTGGATTTCCCTGTGTATGACTTTGGACCGCCTTATTGGACTATTCCTTGAACTCAGTCTGCCTTTTTCCTGGACTTTCATAGAACCAGGTTAACTGTCTGCTAACCGCAAGTATCTATTTGCTTTGCTTAGTTTGCATCTGCCCTGGTGTGGTGGCACTATAGTGTTCTGTATAAGTCCTGGGGCCAACCGAGCATCGGTAGGCCTGCTTGCCTTATGGGAAAGAGGGCTGCTATAGCTAAAGAAAGACAGTAGCCAGCTATAGTGTCTGACCACCTGCGTTGGGGTAGACGTGACACCTGCCATCTGGGCTTGCCGACCCACCCTCCCAGAGCAGGAAGTTGCGTGCCACATCAGAGGGCTTAGCGGTTGGGCACCCCTGGGGTAGAGTCTTGCATAACAATGTAGTTGTTAGTCAACCTATCACAGCACTGAAAAATGGCCAGGTAACAAAGAGATATTATAGGTTGTAGGTACTGAAGTGGTTAAGGGAGACAGATGTCTATCCAGTTCAAATGCTGGTGTGACTCAAAGAAGGAAAAGGGGGTGATTCCTGTAGCCGCACATCCCTGTGGTTCTATGGTCAGCATGAGATTGGCAACCTCAGCCTGGACTCCAACCAGGACACGTGCAGGGCCTAATCGGAGTCCAGGATGAGGTTGCCACTCTCATACTGACCACAGAACCACGGGGATGTGATGCTACAGAGATCACCCCCTTTTCTTTCTTTGAGTCATAGCAGGAGCTGGGACGAGCTCCATCCTATGCCGGCACTCCTAGCAACGGATGCAAAGGATCCACACACACCCTGCAACGATAGACCCTAAGCGGCACACCAAGGTGTAATAGGTCAAACTCCAGTGTGGTTGGTTCACACAAATGCAAAAAATGTGACCCCCCCCCCCCCACACCCCTTCCCTAGCTAAAAATATATTTCTTGGGTCCGCAAATGATTTAGTCTGGCTCAAGACATTCCTATACTATCCTGTTGTAATTATAACCATGGATACCATTATTAGTGGGGAAAGTATCCAGTCCATATTTAGGATGGAACGTTGGAAGCCATGGGCTTATATTGGCCCATAACACAGAGTTACACTTATTGTTATTAAGCTTTATTTTCACAACGCCAACATTCCGCGGTGCTTTACAGTCTGGAGAAATCACAAAATAAACAGGCAATGATAAATCAAGAGCCCATTCACACGGCCATGTCCATAGAGATGTATTGTGGTAGTGCACGTTGCCATGCGTCTTCACTGCGGTTTTGAATGATCCCATTAAGCTGCCTTGGATGGGACTGTGAAGGCCAACACATGACTTGCAGAACTTTGCCGTCTTTTTTCCCAACTTGCCGCTCAGCTGTGGGAGTGAGACTTAAAGGAGAAAGGTTATTTCTTTACTTGACTGTGTATTTTTCCTACATTGAAAAATTATGCAAAATACAGTGCCTTGAAAAAGTATTCACACCCCTTGAAATGGTTCTACATTTTGTCATGTTACAACCAAAAACGTAAATGTATTTTATTGGGATTTTATGTGATAGACCAACACAAAGTGGCACATAATTGTGAAGTGGAAGGAAAATGATAAATGGTTTTCAAAATGTTTTACAAATAAATATATGAAAAGTGTGGGGGGCATTTGCATTCAGCCCCCTTTACACTGATATCCAGAACTAAAATTTAGTGGAACCAATTGCCTTCAGAAGCCAGCTAATTAGTAAATAGAGTCCACCTGTGTGTCATTTAATCTCGGCATAAATACAGCTGTTCCGTGAAGCCCTCAGAGGTTTTTTAGAAAACATTAATGAACAAACTGCATCATGAAGGCCAAGGAACAAACCAGACAGGTCAGGGATAAAGTTGTGGAGAAGTATAAAGCAGGGTTAGGTTATAAAAAAATATCCTAAGCTTTGAACATCTCACGGAGCTCTGTTCAATCCATCATCCGAAAATGGAAAGAGTATGGCCCAACTGCAAACCTACCAAGACATGGCCGTCCACCTAAACTGACCGGCCGGGCAAGGAGAGCATTAATCAGAGAAGCAGCCAAGTGGTCCATGGTAACTCTGGAGGAGCTGCAGAGATCCACAGCTCAGGTAGGAGAATCTGTCCACAGGACATCTATTGTTGTCCGAGCACTGCCAGGCTGAACCCCCACCCCTTCAACCTCTGCAGCAATGCTGGCAGCACTCATACATCTATTTCCCAAAGACAACCTCTAGGTATGACGCTGAGCAATTGCACTCAACTTCTTTGGTCGACCATGGCGAGGCCTGTTCTGAGGGGAACCTGTCCTGTTAAACTGATGTACAGTATGGTCTTGGCCATAGTTTCAGGATCTTGGCACTCTTCTTATAGCCTAGGCCATCTTTATGTAGAGCAACAATTCTTTTTTTTTTCAGATCCTTAGAGAATTTTTTTGCCATGAGGTGCAATGTTGAACTGGTTCTAGTGACCAGTATGAGAGAGTGAGAGCGATAACACCAAATTTAACACACTTGCTTCCCATTCATACCTGAGACCTTGTAACACTAACGAGTCACATGACACCGGGAAGGGAAAATGGCTAATTGGGCCCAATTTTGGCATTTTCACTTAGGGGTGTACTCACTTTTGTTGCCAGCGGTTTAGACATTAATGGCTGTGTGTCGAGTTATTTTGAGGGGGCAGCAAATTTACACTGTTATACAAGCTGTATACTCACTACTTTACATTGTAGCAAATTGTCATTTCTTTAGTGTTGTCACATGAAAAGATAGAAGAAAATATTTTTTTTTAAAATGTGAGGGGTGTACTCAGTTTTGTGAGATACTGTATATACATTTCCTTATTAGCCCTTCATTCTGTTTATGGATGAAGATTTTGGCATGTTCTATCTTTCTTACTACAAACATCATTATATATTATTATACACAATTCATTTATACCCACAGAAGTGGAGCCCATTTTCATGATCATTTGGACATTTCTCTTGGGGATTTCTTGAGAGCTCCCTGTTTTCTCCATGGTGTCCTGACACCTCAGCTCCCGTATTTAAGGGATGCTATTTCCATCCTCTGCATCCATTTTTCCTTCCCCTGGGTACACTACTAGACCATTGGTATATCTATTTTTTTTATTATAGACTCGTGAAGCATCCACCCCTGAAGAGTGTGTGCTAGCCCATGAAACGTGTCGGGCTTACATAGATGCTATAAGCCTACACAGATGGCTCTACATGTTTTTACTAAATTTCACTCCAGATTATATACTACACTATGTTGTCCCTAGTGATCTTTTGATGTGGAGGATAGTTGCTCTTATTGTATCATGCGATGTGCTATGATATTTTTGACATATATTTATGATTACCAGCATGGTTTTGCTAGACTACGCTTTTCCGTGCTTTTATGTATGCTATTATTGTTACGTTTTCTGTCATTTATGGCTGTAAAAGAATAAAACGTATCTTTTCTACCTTGACTGCTTGCTAGCCTTGACTCCAGGCCTCATTCAAAGTATCCGAACTCTTCTCTCTTCATCAGTCCAATGTTCACCATGCCAATGGCCGGAATTATTTTTCAAGAACAGGTGACTACCTTCTTGTGTCCATGAACCAAAGATGTCGTTTTTTTTTCTGGTTTATGCAAATCAAGATGGGAAGACCGGTAAGATAGAAAGCCCGGTTCAGATCAGGTTGAATGAACTCTTTATAACATCTACCATTGTCCCAGTTCAGAGTACAACTGTTTAACATAAGCGAAGCTTCAGCAAAAGGTTAGCAGCAAAGTGCAGTGGGTTTTATGAGCTCCATCTGGCAGCCAAGCAGCGAAGCACTTGCTGTCTGTAGATGAAGGCGTAGGACTCACATTGGAGACATCTGCAAGAAAGCTCACAGCTGCAAATAAATTATAGCAGTATAATGTCAATTTCCACAGTGCCTGGCATAGTCTTACAGCAACTCTCAGTCCCAGCCATGTAAGCTGAGCATTAATACACATTAAGGGGGATCATGTTAACAGAATAATTACTGAACTGTTTTTATTTTCAGATGCTGCCCTGGTTGGGGGGTTGTTGCCAACAGAAGGCCTTTTATTCCATGTGACCTGCCTTAAAATTCTACTTTTCTGCCTGGGCCAGGTGGAAGCAGTCGTGATAAAAATCTTGAACAGAAATGGCCAGTCAATCTCTTAACCCCTCCATCGCTCCAGGAGATGCCAAAGAATTAAAGTCTTTGTGCTCATCAACAGGGGCATTTATATGAGAAATGGATAGGATCCGTCCCGTATCATGAAGGCCAGCTGGGGGAAAGCCAGCTTAGATTGTAATGAGAGATGCGCCGTTACAAAGAGCGATCTGCTTGAGGAAGGGTAGGGGTCACATGTCAAGTATGGTACAGTACAGGTGTGCAATATGCAAAGTCCTTGTGGAAAGTCTGCCTGAATCTGAAAGTATGATGCTTTTCTCATGGCTTGAATCCAAGTGGATGAAGTCCCAAGTTGATAGAAACCCATATTAAAAGGTATAGTTCTAGGGGACAAAGGCAGAAGCCAATTCAACCACCTGCCACTGCATTGCTTGTCTACATCTCATCCCATGCTCTCGCTGATTGCAATAATTCAGAAACAAAAACATGGTGATCCACACTAGGAGACGTGTCTTCATCAGTGGCATGACTTGGATAGCATTGTATGTTCACAGAAATGGTGCTATAGCCAGGCATTTCTCCAAGAAGACCTCTGCTTATCCTCTAATGCAGCAGCCCCAACCTTTTTTTGCTTGGGCAATCCTTGGCAGCTTATTGTGTGGGTAGTGTAGGGATAGTACACCCGTCTGGCAGGGACAGCGATTAGCAGTAGGGAGAGGTTCCTGATGAGTAGGGAAAAGATAGGGACACGCCATCCTACCTGGAGATCTCCCCATTTGGGTTCAGACCAGCCAGGCCGCATTCCACCCTTCAAGACGGACGGTGTCGGCACACCTGAGACCTGCTGTGCTACACACTGCTGTTGCTTTCCATGAGTGTTGGGTGCCTTCCCGCCAAGTTTAACTTTAAGGCACTCATGTCTTTCTATGCTATGTCTGGCAGATGGGAGTGAAAAGAAAATGCCCTGTAAGCTCATGTCTCCCAGACCCTTGTTGACAGTGTTGGGTGGCTGAGAGGCCAAATACCAAGAACCACTGGAGAGAAGAGAATAAGTCATATGCTTCCCATGCTTCACTTTAATATCAGCTGAACACTTTTTAAATGCTGCAGTGTATTTGAGTGTTGTTGCAGACCATATGCACCCCTTTATAGGTACTAGATGGGTGCTTGACATAGCCAAACATTTGTGGCCACCTGCCCTTCACACCTATATGAGCTTTTTGGATATCTCATTCAAAGTCCATTAGTATGGACTTTGACCCAACTTTGTGGCTATAACAGCTTTCCACTTTTCTGGGAAGGCTTCCCACAAGACTCTGCAGGGTGTCTGTGGGAATTTGTACCCGTTAAGCCAATTATGAGGTCTGGTAATGATGTTGGACCAATAAGTCACTGGAGTTTCTCCACCAAACTCATCAAACCACGTCTTTATGGAGCTGGATTTGTACACAGGAGCACCGCCATGCTGGAACAGAAAAGGGTCTTCACCAAACTGTTACCACAAGGTACTGATGTATGACCAATAAGACCTGGCTAGCAATAGACATTCCAAATCTTCCCAAATGTGCTCGGTAGGGTTGAGGTCAGGGCTCTGTGAAGGCCACTTGAGTTTCTCCACACCAAACTCATTAAACCATGTCTTTATGGAGCTAGGTTTGTTCACAGGGACACATCCATGCTGGAAAAGAAAAGGGCTTTCCACAAACTGTTACCACAAGATACTGGTGTTGGACAAATAGGACCTGGTTAGCAATACGCATTCCAAATCATCTCAAAGGTGCTCAGTAGCGTTTAGGTCAGGGCTCTGTGAAGGCCCCTTGAGTTTTTTCCACACTAAACTCATAAAACCATGTATTTATGGAGCTGGCTTTGTACACAGGGGCATAGATACTGTATGCTGAAACAGAAAAGGCATTCCCCAAACTGTTACCACAAGGTACTGTTAGAAACCATGAAATCAGACCGAGACAGAAGTAGGGTTAAATCACACTTGTTTAATAATAAAAGTAAATAGAACAAACGTAGTCAAAACATAGCCAGAGTTCAGGAACCGGAACGGACATTTAGACAAGCCAAATGTCAGGGAGCTGGAGATGAGCTTAGTAAAACAGCAAGCAGGATCTGGAGCCAGAAGGGATGTCAGCCAAGCAAGTCTTTTAACAGGAATGCAGGAGAACGTCTCTGTGATATTGACTAAGGGGAAGGCAGAGATCCTCTGGGCTGGACGGCTTAAGTAGGCAGGACTGACGAGCAGGATATCATCAACAGGTGAGTAACTGTGGAGAGATAGGAGCTGGAAATTAGCCGACAGCTGAGCGGCCAGCTCAGAGAAGGAAGGGCTGAGCCCAGCCCTGACAGGTACTGATGTTGGACCAATAAAACCTGGCTACGAATGGGCATTCCAAATCATCCCAAAGGTGTTCAGTAGTGTTAAGGCCAGGGCTCTGTGAAGGCCACTTGGGTTTCTCCATGCCAAACTCATCAAACCATGTCTTTATGGAGTTGGCTTTGTACACAGGAGCACAGCCAGAGTGGAACAGAAAAGGGCCTTCCCCAAACTGTTACCACAAGGTACTGATGTTGGACCAATAAACCTGGCTAGCAATGGGCATTCCAAATCATCCCCAGTGTTTTCAGTTGTGTTGAAGTCAGGGCTCTGTGAAGGACACTCAAGTTCCTCCACACCAAACTCATGTCTTAAAGGAACTGGCTTTGTACACAGGGGCATAGTCATACTTGAACAGAAAAGGGTCTTTACCAAACTGTTACCGCAAGGTTGAAAGTGCGCAATTGTCTAAAATGTATTTGTATGCTGTAGCTACAAAAGATTCCTAAACCGGAAACACTTGAACCTAATAAATTATATGGATATTATGATGCTCAGGTGTCCATATACTTTTTGCCATATAACATATGAAAAATAAAGCCACAAAATATATTTATCTTATTTCATTATCTAAGGTGACAAAATCTCTTTAATGATTTAATACAGAAGAAGCTGAATATTACTGAGAGGATTCTAATGTCCAACTGTGAGGAAGTCTCCAAGACTGTACACCGCTGAGCTAACATCTGTGTCCTCCACAGACATCCCGAATCTCTGACTACGAAGTCAATGCTTACAAGTGTAATTACAAAGACATTGACATGTACATGGGGGATATAATTACAGCTGAGTAATGATGAAAACCTATATTGGGATTGTTAAAAAGTAACAACTCACAAAGGCTTTCCTTGAGCATGATGTCATATTTGGCTAAAACTTATATTGTTCTGAAATCTTCACGTGTCTTTTTAAAGGTCACTGATTCCATGTGATCTAATTGGATTAAACGAGCCAAATTTGTAAAACACTGTGTCCAACAATGAAGTAGTCTACTTTTTTTTTTTTTTTTTATCCCAAGTAACACAAGAAATATGGGATCGTAAAAACAGATAAATAAGTAGAACAAAAACTCTTGGATAGTCACATATTTTTTTTAAGACGTGAATCTGGCAATTCTTGTGCACATGTCTATTGCTGAAGAAGACCAAAAAAAATTTTTGTATTCCTTTGTTGCTCAAGAATATCAACAAGATCCATTTTTTCAATGTGCAAATTATTACATATGCTGGAAAAATTATTATTTTTTTTTTTTTATATGGTGCTGATTTTCTTCTATTGTTTTAGAATTATGCCGCGTACACACGGTCGGAATTTTCGTCTACAAAAGTCCAACGGACGCTGACGGACTAAAGCTGGCTGGTAATCCGATCGTGTGCGGGCTTCTCCGGACTTTCAACGGACTTTTTTAGCCTCAAATCCGACGTACTTTAGATTTGAAACATGCTTCAAATCTTTCCGACGGACTCGAGTCCGGTCGAAAAATCCGCTCGTCTGTATGCTAGTCCGACGGACAAAAACCCACGCTAGGGCAGCTATTGGCTACTGGCTATCAACTTCCTTATTTTAGTCCGGTGTACGTCATCACGTAAGAATTCGACGGACTTTTGTGTGATCGTGTGTAGGCAAGTCTGTTCGTTAGAAAGTCCGCCGCAAGTCCGTCGAAAGTCCGCCAAAAGTCCGTCGAAAGTCTGTCGGACAGGCTGTCGGACTTTTGTAGCTGAAAAGTCCGACCGTGTGTACGCGGCATTAGATTTGATCTTCTTAGGGTAAAGAAAAACTTGAATAGGGGAATGGAAATTTTCAAGCTGGTGGGTAGCAAATGGTAGGCAATCTGTGGTACGGTGTGTGTCACCTAAAATGTTTGAGTTTATGTCTTGCTTTCATATCCTAAGGGATTCACAAAGGCCTCATTCACACGAGGCGGATCCGCTCAGCGGAGTCCGCCAGCTCAGCAGGAGATCTCTCCGTTGATCTCCGCTGAGCCGGCGGATGACAGGTCCGTCTCTGTTCACTGAGCGGGGAGGGGCCTGTCAGAGCGCCGCTGATTCCTATGGGGGGATCGGACGAAAACGGACAGCGGGTCCGTTTTCATCAGATCTCATCCGATCTGCCCACATGGATGGCGAACGTATCGCCATACGTCTGATTTTACAAAACACATGCTCTTCTTTTGTTTATATAGAAGAGGCAGTATTCCTCCCATTACATAGTTACATAGTTACATAGTAGGTGAGGTTGAAAAGAGATACAAGTCCATCAAGTCCAACCTATGTGTGTGATTATATGTCGGTATTACATTGTATATCCCTGTATGTTGTGGTCGTTCAGGTACTTATCTAATAGTTTTTTGAAACTATCGATGCTCCCCGCTGAGACCACCGTCTGTGGAAGAGAATTCCACATCCTAACCGCTCTTTAAGAACCCTCTAAGCAGTTTAAGTTTAAACCTGTTTTCTTCTCATTTCAGTGAATGGCCACGCGTCTTATCAAATTCCCTTTTGCGGAAAAAAGTTATATCCCTATTGAGGGGTCACTCACCATTACAGTATTTGTACATTTAAATCATATCCCCTCTCAAGTGTCTCTTCTCCAGAGAGAATAAGTTCAGTGCTCATAACCTTTCCTCATAACTAAGGTCCTCCAGGTCCTCCAGTCCCTGGACAGCATACTCCAGGTGCGGCCGGACCAGAGTCTTGTAGAGCGGGAGAATTATCGTTTTATCTCTGGAGTTAATCCCCTTTTTAATGCATGTCAATATTCAGTTTGCTTTGCTTGCAGCAGCTTGGCATTGCATGCCATTGCTGAGCCTATCATCTACTAGGACCCCCAGGTCCTTTTCCATCCTAGATTCCCCCAAAGGTTCTCCCCCTAGTGAGTAGATTGCATTCATATTTTTGCTACCCAAATGCATTTTTTTACATTTTTCTACAATGAACCTCATTTGCCATCTACTTGCCCACCCCGTTAATTTGTTAAGATCTTCTTGCAAAGTTTTCACATCCTGTGGAGAAGTTATTGCCCTGCTTAGCTTAGAATCGTCCACAAATATAGAGTTTGAACTGTTTATCCCATCCTCCAGGTCGTTTATGAAAAAATTAAATAGGATTGGTCCCAGCACAGAACCCTGCGGCACCCCACTTTCCACTTGGACCATTTCGATTACTCCCCATTTATCACCACCCTATGAACTTGCCCCTGTAGCCAGTTTTCAATCCATGTACTCACCCTATGGTCCATGCCAACTAACCTTACTTTGTACAGTAAACGTTTATGTGGAACTATTTCAAATGCTTTTGCAAAATCCAGATATACCACGTCTATGGGCCTTCCTTTATCTAGATGGCAACTCACCTCCTCATAGAAGGTTAACAGATTGGTTTGGCAAGAACGATTCTTCATGAATCCATGCTGATTATTGCTAATGATACCGTTCTCATTACTAAAATTTTGTATATAGTCCCTTATCATCCCCTCCAAGACCTTGCATATAATTGATGTTAGGCTAACTGGTCTGTAATTCCCAAAAATGTAACTTGGCCCTTTTTAAATATTGCTGCTAATTTGGCTTTTCTCCAATCATCCGGTACCATTCCAGTCAGTAGACTGTTCATAAAAATTAGGAACAATGGTCTGGCAATTACTTGACTGAGTTCCTTAAGGACCCTCGGGTGCAAGCCATCTGGTCCTAGTGACTTATTAATGTTAGGTTTTTCAAATCTATTTCTGATTCTGTCCTCTGTTAGCCATGAGGGTGCTTCCTGTGGAATGCCATGAGGATAAACATTGCAGTTTTGGTTACTGAAACCCCCCGATTCCCTCGTGAAGACTCCGGAGAAGAATAAATTCAATACCTTCGCCACCTCTCCATCCTTAGTAACCAGATTCCCTTCATCATTCTTTATGGGACCAATATGATCTGACCTCCCTTTCTTACTATTTATGTACTTAAAGAATTTCTTGGGAACTTTTTTTGCGTCTTTCATGTTTTACCTTAGCAGCCCTGATTGCACCCTTACATTGTTTGTTGCATTCTTTGTAAAGTTGGAATGCTGATGATGATCCCTCCGCCTTGTATTTTTTGAAGGCCTTCTCCTTTGTTTTTATATGCATTTTTACATTGGACTTTTATTAGCTCTTTTAAATTTATTTCCCATTGGAATGCACTGGCTAATGCCCTTATTTAATATGCTTTTAAAACATACCCATTTTTCCACCGTGTTCTTTGTTCCTAAGACTTTATCCCAATTATTATCTTCTAGCAAGGATCGTAGTTTAGGGAAGTTGGCTCTTCATTCAGTGTCTTTGTATTCCCCTTATGTTTCCTATTTGTGTGATTTATACTAAAACGAATTGACCTGTGATCGCTGTTTCCTAAATTGCCCCGTATTTCCACATCCATAATCATGTCTGGTTGTATTGACACCAACGATGGGGCAATATCACTCCCATTGACACCAATGATTGAGCACTATTTCTCCCACTGATACCAACAATGGGGCACTTTTCTTCCCACTGACACCAACAAAGAGACCCCATTCCTTTCACTCATACCAACAGTGAGGCACTATTGACAATGAAGGGCTTTATACCTCTAGCTAATGCCAGTGATCAGGCACTATTCCTCATCCTACTGACCACAGGCATGCAGCACTATTATTCCAACTGGTACTAACAATAAGGCACCATTCCTTCCACTGACACCATTGATGGGACACTATTCCTACCACTGACACCAATAATGGGGCACCATTCCTCCCACAGACACCAATGATGGGGCACTATCCCTCCCACTGATACCAATGATAGGGCACTATTTCTCCCACTGACACCAATGATGGGGCGCTATCCCTCCCAGACACCAACAATTGGGCACTTTTTCTCCCACTGACACCAGTGATGAGATCACTATCCCTCTCACTGACACTAACAATGGGGCGCTATTCGCCATTGATACCAATGATGGGGCACTATTCCTCCCACAAATACCAATAATTGGGAACTATTCCTACTCTACTAAGGCATGCAGCACTATTATTCCAACTGGTACTAACAATGAGGCACCATTCCTTCCACTGACACCATTGATGGGACACTATTCCTACCACTGACACCAATAATGGGGCACCATTCCTCCCACAGACACCAATGATGGGGCACTATTCTTCCCACAGACACCATTGACGGGGCACCATTCTTTCCACTTAAACCAATGATCAGGCACTATTACTCATCCTTCTGACCACAGGCATGAGGCACTAGTATTCCCAACAGTAATAACAATGAAGCACCATTCCTTCTACTGACACCATTTATAGGGCACTATTCCTCCCACTGACACCAACAATAGGGCACCCCGCCGATACTAACAAAGGGGCACTATTCCCCCCACTAATATCAGTGATGGGGCACTATTCCAAATCCTACTAACCACAGGCATGAGGCACTATTATTCACACTGGTACTTACAATGGGGTACCATTCCTTCCATTGACACTATTGATGGGGCACTATTCCTCCCACTGACACCAGTAATAGGGCACCCACTGATACCAACCAAAGAGCACTATACTTCCCACTAATACCAGTAATTGGGCAATATTCTGCATGCTGGCATGCAACACTATTTTTCTCACTGGTACTAACAAAGGGGCACCATTCCTTCCAGTGACACCATTGACGTGGCAATATTCCTCCCACTGACACCACCAATAGGGCATCCACTGACACCAACAAAGGGGGACTCTACCTCCCACTAATACCAGTGATTGGGCGCTATTCCTCATCCTACTCACCACAGGGGTTATATAATTTTTTTAAGTCTCACTGACCAGCAAGTCTGAGACATTTTCTACACCCACTGGCCACAGTCTGGCCTCCCTAAAGTCTGAAGGACAGTAAACTGTCTCTTTGTTTGGAAAGTTTGGAGACCCCTGCTCTGTCTCTCTACAGTATATATTTTAGCTTTTAAATGCAGTACTTGTCTGGTTTAAAAATTATTGCTTTTAGAAAGCTGCACTCATGGGCAAGAAACTTAATACAAAAACCATTAAAACCTATTTTAGTAAAAATTTAGTCTCCATCTGCCCTTTTCTTAGAGCAATAAGTGGAAAGAGCAAACGTTGGCTCCAAGCCTGTTTTTCAGGTACAGCGTTGAAGTTTTTTATCAGCCTCAAAATTACAAATAGCACAATGAAAGTATGGAGCCAGACACCAAGCCGTAGATGTGTCAAACAAGGCCAAATCACGCCTCAAGTCTATTCCAATTCACTGCAAGATGGACCACTCGAAAAAAAAATTTGCAGAAAAATATATTCTGGAGAGCGAACGCAAATTCCTCGCCTGTGCCATAGGTCAGTGTTCCTTCCAAGATGTTTGCGGAAGGCTTTCTATGTGTGCTTAGTATGCTTTTTTTTTGTACTGGCCAGCAGTGTAAGGACAGACCCGCATGAAAAGAAATGAAGTCTCACTAAAGTTCCTGAATGGCTTTCAAGAAAAGATACCCTCTAGGGAAACGGGAGAGGCTCATGTTTTAACTACACACCCATGTAATCTCTAGCAATCCTTTGGAGAATGCCAGCGAAGGGATCCATTACATAGGGCACGGAATGCGCAGAGTGAGTGAGTAATGGTTGAGAGAGGAGGGTGCTAAGATCCTTATCTGCTTAGACATCGTAGACCTACCCTAAATGGTTTTCACAGAAGGCCATCGGAATATGACATACAGGAAAGTTTCAGAAATCGTTCTTTTTTTTCCCCCCTGTTTGAAGCAAATGCTTTAAGAAATGTTATAGCTTAGTGGAAGTTGGACAGAAAACCTTGAAAATGCATGTGTATATAGAATATGTTGACAGATCTTTTGCAGAATTAGGGCCTGGAAAAGTTACTTTTTGACCCTCTTGGTTGAACTTTGAAGACCAAGGTCTAAGACTGTACTCACTTAGAGTGAGTACAAGATCTAATATGGTAGCTACTTATGGCATCTTAATATAGTGGAAAGAGGCAAGTTTGCTGTATACAACCTGTACATTACTAAAAAAACTGTCCACCTAAAGTGTATGTATAGCCAAGGACAGATAACTCTTATTTTTTAATTTTTGATAGAATAGAGCAGGGGTCTCTTATAAAAGGGCCATTTTACTGTCCTTCAGACTTTGGGAGGGCCAGACTGTGGACAGTGGGAGTAGATAATGCCTCAGGCTTAGTGGTCAGTGGGAGTAAAAAATCACATAGCACCCGTGTAGTTGGGTAGAGGAGGAATAGTTCCCAATCATTGGTATTTGTGGGAGGAATAGTGTCCCGTCATTGGTGTCAATGGTGAATAGCGCCCCCTTGTTGGTGTCAGTGAGAGGGATAGTGCTCTCATCACTGGTGTCAGTGGGAGAAAAAGCGTCCCATTGTTGGTGTCAGTAGGAGGGATAGCGCCCCATCATTGGTGTCAGTGGGAGAAATAGTGCCCTATCATTGGTATCAGTGGGAGGGATAGTGCCCCATCATTGGTGTCAGTGGGAGGAATAGTGTCCCATCTCCAGTGGGGCTCCCGGGTGAGCCGCCTTTGAGGGTTGTTGTCTATGCGGATGATGTGTCGGTGATTGTCACTGGGACGGATGAAGCAGAGGAGGTGGTGTCTAAGGCATCACGTTACTCTGAAGCATCAGGCTCCAAGATCAATCAGGAAAAGAGTGAAGTTTTCTGGATGGGAAAGGAAGGTGAGGGGTTTAATCTCCTGGACACCTTTCCAGTGCCCCAGGAAAAAATTAAGATACTAGGCATTGAATTCAGACCCAGCGATTATGGCCTCAAAAACTGGGAAGGCAGACTGGAAATTGCCAATACTAAGGTGGTCAGCAGGAAGAGATGGAAGTTATTTCTGAGGGAAAGGGTTGATCTGATTAAGACTTACCTGATTCCGATCTTCTTGTATGTCAGTTTTGTCTGCATCTTGCCAGTGTCTCTCTATGCTAGGGTCAGTAGTGTGTTCTTCCAGATGCTGCGGGGGAACAGACTGAACCCCGTCAAGAGGAATGTCACCTATCTATCCAGGAGGGAGGGTGGCTTAGGTATGGTCAACCCAGTTCTTTTCTTTTCGCTGCTTTTCTCAAGTTTAACATTGGTAATATGCTTGCAGTGGAACCTCCTGGATGGGTAGGCATATTTAGATCTTGGTTTAGGCCTTTTCTACGACTTTGGGAAGAAGGTGGCCAAGTGAAGAATCTCAGGGGTCATCGTGGTCAGCTACCAGCCTATGTCGCTCTGTGCCTGAAGTTACTACGGCAGTGGCGATTGTCGGCTGAAGATCTCAGATCGGTTCCGAGGAAAGTCCTTATGAGTCGAGTTTTGAGTGAAGCCTTTCATGACCCACTGGCCTTAAGGGATTGCCCAGTTTTGAGGGCAGGGTTAAGACTGATTAATTTGGATAGAGTTCCCCTTAAATTTAGGGATCTGGCCTGGTTGTGCTTCCATGGGAGGCTCTATGTTTGGGGCAATTTGAAATTCAGCAGTGGGATGGATCGTAGCTGTCCACGGGAGGAGTGTGCAGAAGAGGAGACTATGGACCATTTTCTGCTTCATTGCCCTTTTAACATAGAGGTGTACAAACAGGTGGGGCGGGCCCTCGGTGTTCCTTTCCTCTCCAGGCTGGGTTATGCTGAGTGGGTGTATGGAGCATTCAATACTGGTGGTGTTTTTTGTTTGGATACACTTTTTCTAGTTAGCCTAGTAGTCCATTATTTCACCTAGAACGCACGGTGTTAGGTCAGCATTCGGCATAAAAGCCTTCCTGTTCAGGTGGTGGTGTATGACATTTTGCATGAGGTGGAGAGGATTCGGGTGCTTGAGAAAGACAAGCGGAATCAGGGGGCTTGGTTGAAGCCGTGGAGGGGTTTCAAGCTTCCCTGACTGCCAGGAGTCTCTTTCCCGGGTGTGGCTGTCTGTCTCTTATCATCCTAGATTATTATTTTTTTGATAAATTTTTGATAAATGGCTGCGTACGTAGGTGATGGGTTGTGCCTCTTAGGCCCTCTCTGCTGCTTTAAGAAAATAGTTTTCTAAAAATGTTTTGGTAGTGGATTATGTATATATTGTATATATTCTGAACATGGATGTGTATTCCTTAGATTTCTGTTGAAGTTTTGTACTATGGTTTTGTTTTTTACTTTTGTATAAAATTGGTTGCTTGATTCTTTTCAATAAAAGATCAATAGTGTCCCATCTTTGGTGTCAGAGGAGGAATTTATGCTCCATCATTGGTGTCAGTGGGAAGAATAATACTTGGTGGTCAGTGGCAGTAAAAAATTACAAAGAACCCATGTGGTTAGGTGCAGGAGGAATAGTTCCCAATCATTGGTATTGGTGGGAGGAATAGTGCCCCCCATCATTGGTGTCAGAGGGAGAACTAGAACCCCATTGTTGCTGTCAGTGGGAGGGATGGGGCCCCATCTTTGGTGTCAGTGGGAGGGATAATGCCTCATCATTGATGTCAGTGGGAGGAATATTTAGGGGTGCTACCAATTTCAGACACATATTGGCACCTAATATTCCAGTTCCACCCACACGCCCAACTTTTTTTGGTGACCTAAAAGGTTTTTCTCCCTGCAGGAGATGTAAGGTTTGTAGGGTGAATGCGTTACAGGACAGAAGGTTAACTGAGTTTACATCTAGTGGTACGGGTATTACGTATCCCATCAAATCACTCATTAAATGTACCACAAACTGTGATGTATACCTCCTCAGGTGTCCATGTGGGTTGGAGTATGTGGGACGAACTGTTAGGAAATTGCAGGTTAGGTTAGGTGAGCATATCACCAACATAAAGCAGGGTTTTGACAAGCATAGTGTCTCTAGACACTATGATCTCGTGCACAATAGGGATCCTAAGGGCACCGTCTTTATTGGCATAGAGAAGTATATTCCCCACTGGCGTGGCAGTAATGGCAGGAGAACCATCTCTAGATCCGAAACAAACTGGATCTATAGGCTTGGCTCTCATGCCCCTAGTGGCTTGAACATAGAGTGGGACATCAACTGTTTTATCAATAACAGTTGATGTCCCCCTCTGACTAATATGACTCTTTATTTGCTGTTTTTTCATGGCTCCCCCCTCCCCTCCTTTGGGAGTGGAGGTATGCCATATTTGATGTGGTGATACTTCTACATCATATAGATATTTCTCGATTGCCAGATATTGGTTGTGATAACCTTCTACCTTATATTGCCACTTTACTACATGAAGAATTTTTGTCCTAGTTTTTTAATTAACATTTATTAGTATAATTTCTGGTTTTAATTTAATTTTTTGTTTCTGCTTCCCCTCTTTCTCTTTCCCGTCTATGGATAGGGAGCCACTAAACCACTGAGTTCTTCATTTTCACATCTGCAGTGATTTTCCCTTTTTTTGTATTCCAGGTGTATTATTTATTTACTACTTTTGGGCAGTATTTTATTTTTCCACTAGATGGCATAGGTTGGATCGCAATCCATTCATGTATAGTGCTTGGTTATTTCCTCAATAGGTAAAAGAGCAATCCTCTGTAAGCCAATAGAATGGATACCTCACCTCTAGGCTCTACTAATCAATCACAATGCGTTTGTGCTATTGATTGAATGTTAACTTAATTCTCTGTTAGCCAATGGTGGCGCTTCACAGCGCATTGTTTGGGTTTATAAGGCACATGCGCGGTTGCATACCCCTGATGATGTTAGTTGTGACGAAACGGCCGTAGGGTCACAACGCTAGCACGTATCGCGCATGCGCAATTTACATTTTAAACAGCAGAGGAGTAACAACGCTGTCCCTGCTGGGTTTTTATGATTCATATTTTTTTATATATTTGTATTTTTATATAATAAACGCAGTTGTGGTTTATCTACACTACTGGAGTTCCCCCTCTTTTCTTTTTGGGATATATGGCTCATCTCTGCCTGGTCTCTCTGGGAACAAACATCGATCGTCAAATAAGAAGCATCTTTGGCGCTACATCTTCTAGGATTGGCGCCCTGTTGTTGCTGTGAAGCTGCCCAGGAAGGAGATCCCCTACAGAGGCTCCTATGGGATATCCCTTGAAGTCCATCTCACATCTCTCTCTACTAAGCCTGTTTTGACCCCCCTGAATAAGGACGGTCACAGGCTTTCTGGTAAGCCTTTACTACTTTATCACCAGGTGGTGGGCAGCACTAACGGTGGATTTTGGATCAAGATTTCCATATGGAATAATTTTTGGACTTCACCTACACTTTATTTAGAACTTTATTTTTATATAATTTTTAGTGCATTTTTTTCACCACCCATGTACTCTGGTCTGGTTGTTCATTTATCAGTTATTACTAATTGCCACCTATTATTGTTGTTTAAGTTTACACATAATTTTTCTTTTCAATTTTCTTTATTAAAGGTTTTGCAAATTATACAAAATGGCATGAACAATCAGTCAGCAAACATATTTTCTGTTAAATGACACAAAAGTGTTGTACAGAACACGAAGGAAAAAAAAAAAAAGGGGGGGGGGAGGGGGGGGATAAAGAAGATAAATTTGCCCCGTAAGCGGAGTACTCTTAACTTCTTGGTAATATTAAATCAAGTTGTAGTACCTTTAGTACATCTCAGTATCAGGGCCCTTGACGTCAAAGGAGGTTAGGCCTTTAAAATGAGTTTACCTTGTTCCTCCCTCGGGGCCAAGAGAGGCTTCATAACTCTCCACATGTATCCATAAGTAGAGTTTTTTAAACATAAAAAAAGAAGAAAGGGAGGGGAGAAGAGAAGTGATATAAAGTAAGGTTAAGATGAAGGAGGAGAATGGAAAGGAGAGAAAGAGAAAAAAAGATAAAGGTCCAGAATCCAAAGAAGAAGCCGTTTCCCTCGGCCTGGGTCCCCCACCATACAGTTCTAGAGACTATGGGGCTTGGAGGTATTTGATCCAGGGGGACCACACCCTGTCAAATCTGGCCTGTCTGTCTTTAAGGATACTGGCCAATTTTTCGTTGACCATGATCCAAGATATTTTATTCTTTACCAGTGCAAGGTTGACCACTGGAGTTTTCCATGCTCGTGCTATTGTGATTTTAGCTGCTGAAAAAATAAAGAAGATGAGAGTTCGGAGATATCTAGGGGTCCCATCCGGCAAGTCTGCAAATAGCGCCGTCTTGGGATTTTTAGGTAGATTTTGTCCTGTCACTGAGTAGGCCAAGGTGAATACTCTGATCCAGAAGCGCTGGATCTTGGGACAGGACCACCAAACATGTAACATGGTACCCTCCTGCCCGCATCCTCTAAAGCAAAGGGGTGAAGTTCCGGGGTACATCCTCGCCAGCCTCGCCGGGACAAGGTACCACCTGGACAACACCTTGTAGTTTCCCTCCACCAGGGAAGTATTAAGTATTCCCTTATGCACCATGGTCGACCATTTCCCCCATATCTCCTCCTCTATAGTCTCTCCTAGATCAGATTCCCATGCTATTTGGTATGAAAGTTTGGTCTGTTGGGTATTGAAGAGGGCATAGAGCTCAGAGATCCCTCCCCGTGACTCCGTTCTGCGTAAGCATTTATTCTCAAACAAGGTCCTAGTAGTTATATCTATCAGATCAGTAGCTAGGGATTTGATGAAGTGAGTGATTTGATATAGACGGAAAGATTCCGTCTGTGGCATCTGTAATGTCTCTCGAAAATAGGCCTGTTGCTTGATCCCTTTGTGATCTATGAAGTGTGCTATCCTATAAAGGCCTTTGTTAACCCACCACGTAAATTGCTGGGGATTTTGTCCTGGAGGGAAGTGTGGGTTATTGAGTATAGGGGCTACAGGAGAATGAGGAGATTTCAATGAGTGTATTTTGTTCACCGTGTCCCACAGACGCAGGGAGTGGGATAAGGAAGGGCACAATATGGCCCGACGTTCTCTTGTCGGGAGCCACAGCAGAAGGTCTATTGGTAGTGAGGGACTAGATTGTGCTTCCAACCGAACCCAGTCTGGTTGGTATGTTGTAGAAAAAATTTGGTAAAGTTGTACCAGTTGGGCCGCCCTATAATATTTCACGAAATGGGGAACTCCCAGTCCTCCCTTCCCTTTGGAAATATAGAGAGTGGAGTGAGCTACTCTGCATCCCCTACCACCCCAAATGTATTTATATATTAGCGTCTGAAGTTTTTTAAGGAATGCAGATGGTATCGGGATCGGTAATGATCGGAAATAGTAGAGGATTCGGGGGAGCACCGTCATCTTTATGGCTGCTATTCTACCCATCCAGGAAAGATCATGTGACTGCCAGTTCTTTAGTTCTTGTTCAATGGACTTAAAAAGTGGGGTATAATTAACCTGAAACAGTGCAGAGACATCCCGAGTAAGTTTAATTCCCAGATAAGGGAGTGCCTGTGTGCACCATTTAAAGGGAAACGACTGTTGTATTGCATCACGTACCGGGCCAGGAAGGTTTATGTCCAACGCTTCAGATTTAGATTGGTTAACCCGTAGACCAGAGACAGTTTCAAATCTAGAGAGTGTAGCAAATAAATTAGGTAGAGTTGTAATCGGATCTGTTACAAATAATAACAAGTCGTCAGCGAATAAAGCACATTTATGTGTCCTGCCGCCGCTAGGTACCCCATGAATGTTGGGGTTAGCACGGATTGCCGCTGCCAGTGATTCGATCGCCAGAACAAAAAGGAGAGGCGAGAGAGGGCATCCCTGCCTGGTTCCTTTCTTTATCTGTATAAGATCCGACTTGTGTCCATATGCAAGAATGTTGGCCGAAGGAGTATAATGTGCCAATAAGGCTCATAAATTTAGGCCCGCAGTTCCACTGTCTCAATGTATGGAAGAGGAAGGGCCAGGAAATGGAGTCAAAGGCCTTGTGAAGGTCCAATGACAAAAGCATTCCTCGCCTAAAGTTTACACATAATTTTTGTATCAAATTTTTTTCACTAATCCTTTTCACATGTAATATCTGTCCAGCGCTGCACTGTCTTTTTTCCTTAAATCCAATTTTGTGCCCTTGTATTGTGGTTATAGTGTTCAGCAGCAGGACCTCCTTCATGGTTCACTTTATCATTTTTGTTTTTTTCATGCATTTAATCCTTTTGAGCACCTAGCACAATTCTTTTTCCTCGGAGGAATATTGCCTCATTGTTGGTGTCGGTGGGAGGAATAGTGCCCCATCTTTGGTATCAGAGGAGGAATGTATGCTCCATCTTTCAGTGGGAAGAAAAATACCCCATTGTTGATTTCAGAAGGAGGAAGAAGTCCCAAGGGCCGGATAAAGGCAAGCAAAGGGCCGTATCCAACCCACAGGCCCCAGTTTGGAAACCACTGGAGTAGAGCAAGGTTAATCCCTTTTAACACAGCCCCAGCATCACATTAACAGAGTCTTTATGTCTACTGGCAGAAAGGACTGCCCAATCATGTGACCACTGTGATTGCTTGTCACAGTGGTCACATGATCACAAGTCAGTCCCACAGGTTCCCAATTATTTTTAGAGACTGACAACTTGGTTACTGTGCTAAATGCTGGGAGCTCCTAACACACCGTGATACTTGAGTCTGTCAGGATCATTATGCCAGCTGTCAGACTCATACAATGATACACACGCACACATCCATGCACATTTTTCTGTTCATAGAAGCCCAACCAGATGGTGCATCATGTGAACACGTGTGCATGTATGTTCACCAGGACATTTGCACAAAGCAGCTTTTTAAACTTGAGTTCTGCATAGACAAATGTTGAGTGGTCTTTTAGCCGTTGTTGATGCCCATGATTCCTAATTCTAAGCGTGTGTCTTACCTTAAATGTTGACCAAGCTTCGACCTAACCTGCCCCTGGATTTCCCTGTCTGCTTATGATTGCCGTTCACTTCGGTTACCGACCTCGGCTTTGACTTCTCACCAAAAATTCTGCTTATTGACTTTGTAGTTCACCGCTTGCATGTTGCCAACCTCTGTCTGTTTCTGATTTTGATTCTGTTGATGATTTGGTGCTTTGCTGTTCACCTGCCTCCGACCTCAGCTTCAGGGGCGTAGATAAGGAGGGGGATATGGGGATCAAAGCAGGGTTGCTAACGTCACTAAAAATAGAGACGCATTCCCTGTTTGTAAAAGTTAATTTCTCTGTAGAACTCAAGTTTTGAGGTTCCACTTTACTGGTACAATCACTGACAACTTTATGTGCTGTGATGCTCAATGTAGCTCAGTGCAGAGGCAGCCTGCTCCGCCTTCCACTAGATCCTGTCGGCTGGTGCCCACCTATGCAGAGGAAAGGAGCCTGATCAACACTATATTGTCAAAAGTATTGGGACGCCTGCCTTTACATGCACATGAACTTTAATGGTATCCCAGTCTAATGCCCTGTACACATGGTCGGACATTGATCGGACATTCCGACAACAAAATCCTAGGATTTTTTCCGACGGATGTTGGCTCAAACTTGTCTTGCATACACACGGTCACACAAAGTTGTCAGAAAATCCGATCATTCTGAAAGCGGTGACGTAAAACACGTACGTCGGGACTATAAACGGGGCAGTAGCCAATAGCTTTCATCTCTTTATTTATTCTAAGCATGCGTGGCACTTTGTGCGTCGGATTTGTGTACACACGATCGGAAATTCCGACAACGGATTTTGTTGTCGGAAAATTCTATAGCCTGCTCTCAAACTTTGTGTGTCGGAAAATCCGATAGAAAATGTATGATGGAGCCCACACACGGTCGGAATTTCCGACAACAAGGTCCTATCACACATTTTCCATCGGAAAATCCGACCGTGTGTACGGGGCATAAGTCCGTACGGTTCAATATTGGGTTGACCCACCCTTTGCAGCTATAATAGATTCAACTCTTCTGGCAAGGCTGTCCATAAGGTTTAGGAGTGTGTCTATGGGAATGTTTGACCATTCTTCCAGAAGCGCATTTGTGAGTTCAGGCACTGATCTTGGATGAGAAGGCCTAGTTTGCAGTCTCCGCTCTAATTCATCCCAAAGGTGTTCTATGGGTTGAGGTCAGGACTCCACTCCAAACTTGCTCATCCATGGCTTTATGGACCTTGCTTTGTGCACTGGTCCCAATCATTTGGTGGAGGGGGGGTTATAGTGTGGGGGTTGTTTTTCAGGGGTTGGGCTTGTCCCCTTAGTTCCAGTTAAGGGAACTCCTAAGGCATCAGCATACCAAGACATTTTGGACAATTTCATGCTCCTAACTTTGTAGGAACAGTTTGGGGATGGCCCCTTCCTGTTCCAACATGACTGCGCACCAGTGCACAAAGCAAGGTCCATAAAGACATGGATGAGCGAGTTTGGGGTGGAGGAACCTGACTGGCCTGCACAGAGTCTTGACCTCAACCTTTGGGATGAATTCGAGTGGAGACTGTGAGCCAGGCCTTTTGGTCCACATCAGTGCCTGAACTCACAAAGGCGCTTCTGGTCCCATAGACACACTCCTAAACCTTGTGGATGGCCTTCCCAGAAGAGATGAAGCTGTTGTAGTTACAAAGGGTGGGCCAACTTAATATGGAACCCTACAGACTATGACTGGGATGCCATTAAATTTCATGTGCGTGTAAAGGCAGGCGTCCCAATACTTTTGACAATATAGTGTGTAAAGATGAGGACTGCTGACTGTCCAGAGAGCTTCTTTGTTTGAAAAGGATTAACCAATTCACAAAATGAAGCAGCTCCCTGTTGCCCCCTGTAATCACTAATGTTAGCACACAGCAGGGACATGAGAACTGATAGGTGGATAGTGCAGATAAAAAGAGAGATGAACTCTTCAGTCCGCTGCTTCGCTTTCACTGTCCAATCACGGGCTTAGAAAGGAACAAGACTTGTAAGTGTTACTTACCTGCAGCATTGAAGAATCAGGCCTCTGTCTATGCTGTGCGGCAGAGCTGTGTAAATCTCAGGACTGGATGGGGAAAAAAAAGAAAAATCCTTTAGCAGGTAAAACAGCTCCCGTCTATGTATTTCATCTGTGTATTTAGCTGTATGCCCGGAGTTCAGCTTTAAGCGTCTCTTTTTTTCTCCACTAGCATCAGAAGCAGAACTTTTATTTTACATTTTAACAACCAAAATAGAGGAACAGAAAGAATCGGCCAATGCAAACTCCCCATGTGAATTGAATTCTTGATCCTCGCGCTGGGTCTGACGCGCGGAGTGATGATTCACCGGTGATATCGGGCCAAAAATGACTTCTAGATGTCATTCCCAATCCTTCAATTCTGTTTTCAAGAAGCGGAAAGGACTTATGTGTATTCAAGTACAGATGGCGTGTTAGAAGCTTAAACTTCTGATGTGTTCTCCAGGAGAGCGCTAGGAGCGAGGCCGCAATCCCGGGCCAAGTCTCCCCAACCTGAAGTCAGCTTCTCTCCTCTATAACTTATTTAGCAGAAGAGGAAAATGATTTTTTTTCCTAATCAATTTTTACTTGGGCTTAACTTATGTTTTTTCAGAACTTTTTTTTTGTTTCTGCTTTCAGAGTACAGCTTGTTTCCTGGTTATGAAGAGACAGGAGGTTCTGTATCATGTTTTTGATCATCTTGCAGGAGGGGTTCTGGGGAAGCTTGGAACTGAGAGACATTGGGGGGTTTTCATTTTCCCCAAATTTCTGCAAAAATCAGCAGATTTTTTTTTTTTAATGGATTTATTTATTTATTTTTTGGTGGAGAATGCGGGCATTAAATCAGGAGATTTTTTTAATTTTTTTATTTTTTTTGGTGGAGAATGCGGGCATCAAATCAGGAGATTTTTTTTATTTATTTCTTTTTGGTGGAGAATGCGGGCATCAAATCAGGAGATTTATTTCTTTCTTTTTGGTGGAGAATGCGGGCATCAAATCAGGAGATTTTAGTAACATTTCACCATTTTGGTAAAATGTATTGGAATGAACGGGGAAGGCAAAATTAAAGCTGAAATTTTAATGTTTAAATTTTTACACGGTTACATTGGTCCAGCTTGGAACAATGTAACTATGCGCGTTCCAAACTTGTGGGATCCTCCACAGGTAGAAGCACCACTACTACAGTGATCTCCGCTAGTCACCGGTTTCCATACCAAGCAGCTGCCCTGCTGCTTAGTGATCAGGGGAGATTGCATGGCTTTAGATAAGGGGGGATATGGTGGTCTAAATCCCACTTCCAGAGCATCCAGGCTGGTGGCCACTTTAGGGTGCTGGGGTTGGATAGCTTGGGCACTCAAGTGTCTTCTTGCTGTCAGTACATCCGTACGCTATACATTGGTTTACATGAGTTTATACCCATGCACAGCCATTGGTGTCTGTAGGCAGCTGTATGCAGCACCTGGGGTTCCTAGGGACTGAAATATGACTAGACATGTGCAATTTGTTTAGTTCCAAATTCGTTATTTAACGAATTTGGACAAATTCGTTAATTCGGAAAAAATCCGAATTAATCAAAACCCGTTTAACAATTTTTTCCAAATATTTGTAAAAAGCTTCGAAAATTTGTAAATTCGAACTTCGAAAATCCGTAGATTCGAAAATTCAGAAATTCAGAAAATCGGAAATTCAAAATCCGAAAATCTGAAAAGTCAAAAATCCAGAAATTAGAAAATTCAAAAATCCAAAAATAAGAACGAAATTCCAAAAAAAGGAATGAAGATCAGAAAATTAGAAAACCCGAAAATTCAAAAATCTGAAATAACAACTAACTAATAATATCTTAACTATTACCTTTCAAATTTGGCTGTTAGAGAACGTAATGAATACGAATTTATCCGAAGTTACAAATTTACCGAAATAATGACTGCCGTATCCAAACGAATGGAATGTAATGAATTAATAATAATAAATAACCATAATAATAAAAACTTTTTTATAATTATTAGTTCATTATTTGAATAATTTGTGACTAAATTCGTTACGTTCACTAACAGTCACATTTGAAAGGAAATTCCAGTATCTATAATTTAATAGTTAGTTATTATTAGTTAGTTAGTTAGTTAGTTAGTTAGTTAGTTAGTTAGTTAGTTAGTTAATTAGTTATTATTTCAAATTTCCAGATTTCAGGTTTTCGAATTCTTGTTTGCGAATTTCTGAATTTTCAGATTTCCGCATTTTGGATTTTCGAATTTACGAATTTTTGAATTTCTGGATTTCGGATTTTCGAATTTACAAATTTCGGAATTTATCAATTTACGAATTTTCGAAATTTTTGAATCTACGGATTTCGTATTTTCGAATTTACGGATTTCCAATTTTCGAACTTTCGAATTTACAAATTTACGAACATAACGACCTGAAAAAAACCAAACAAAAAAACAAAAAACGAATGAAACGAAAACGAACACCTTTTTTCGGCAGTGCAAATGTCTAGTTCCTGCTTTGTAGGAACACAGGATCACAACCTTCCCTTCTCACAGATCGCCATTCTGCCTGTGTCCCGAAAAGATCGGCGGACCCCGGCGGATATCACGTCCGTCAGACCTGCTCATTGTCTCACCGCTGTGTCCAATAACAGTGGAAGTGGGTCACCGGCGGCGTGCGCGCGCGCTCCAGACCCGGAAGTGCAGAATCATGTACAGTTGTAACAGTACACAGTCGACAAGTGGTTAAAGTTGTTCTAAAGGCCCAATATTCTTTACCTTCATGTGTTCTATGCAGAAAGGTAAAAAAAAAAACCTTTTCTGTACAGCAGCCCCCCCCCCCAATATTTACCTGAGCGCCATCTCGATCCAGCGATGTGCACCACAGCCTCGGCTCTCCGGGTAATCTTACCCCTCACTGGCCTTTGGCTCCTGCTAACCACAGTAAGTGAGCCAATGAGAAGAGAGAGGGGGCGGGGTGAGCCGTAGCTCTGTGTGTGAATGGTCACGCAAATGGGCAAACCTGCTCGAGTGCCCCCATTTCAAGCTGCGTGCTGGCAGGAGGGAGGGGCCTGGAGCACGGTTGGAGGACCTGAGAAGTGGAGGATCGGGGCTGCTCTGTGCAAAACCATTACACAGAGCAGGTGAGTATAATATGATTAAAAAACAAAAACAACAAAAAAAAACCAAGCCTTTAATACAGTGGAACCTTGGTTAATGAGTAACATGGTTAACAAACGTTTTGAAAGACGAGCAACTTTTTTTTTTTTTAATTCTGACTCGGTTTGCGAGTGTTGTCCCGCAAAACGAGCAGAATTAGAGCTAATGGGGTGTGCAGTACCGCATTTGGCCAGAGGTGCTGGGGCGCCGGTGACACTCGGAACGGTTCGGAGCCGTTCGGAAATACTTGGAACCACTCGGAAAGACTCGGAACGACTTGGAAATACTCAGAAACACATGGAAATACTCGGAAATACTCAGTTTCCGAGTGTTTCCGAGCCTTTCCGAGGCTTTCCGAGTTCAGCTGAGCTGTCCCCGAGGATTTGCAAGGCTCTCCAGCGCCGCCCCCCACCTCTGGCCATCTGCGGTATTGCATGCAATAGAAGTCAATGCGGAACGAATTATCTTTGTTTCCATTGACTTCTATGGGGAAACTCGCTTTGATATGCGAGTGCTTTGGATTACAAGCATTCTCCTGGAACAGATTATGCATGTAATCCAAGGTTCCACTGTATTACTTTTAATAAATGTACTGTGATTGGATGAGCACGGTGTACTGCCAAAAAAAAAAATGGTTCCTAGGCATGTTAGTGCATTGCTGTGAGCTCTGCTGTACTGCAATGCAAGTCTGCTGGAAGGTCCATTGGAGCACAATTCAGAAGGAATGGCCCAGCGCCAAGCCAACGTATTCAAATTTGTTGCGGTGAAGCATGCAGTAATGTGTGCATTATCGCAACCCCATAGTGTGCATGGGTCCTAAATGAAAAAATATATTTACTCACATCTTTCAAATAAAGAAAAAAAATGATCATTTTGGATTTCCAGGAATTTTTGGCTAAGCAGCCGCAGGAAAAAGTTTGCTGCTAGCAGAATTGGAAGTTTGGCCATCATTTCTCTCCTCATCTGTACTTGGAACCTTGCGGAGTGTCTATGTATGGCCTCCCTCTGCTGCGCTGTCTTTAGCTGCTCAAGTCGCAGAGCCTTAAACCTCAATCCACACCAGCACAGTTGGCCATAGCGGATGACGGACCCGCTCACGGGCCTCCGTGTTAATCTTAATAGCGGTGGATTAGGAGATGATCTCCGCTAATGGACCCCGCATGCCTCCCTGCTGTCAGGAAATAGAACACATCATTTAATTAATGGAAACCCTAAGTGAAATGTTGATACATTTATCGCTATCGAATATCCGGGAACAGGTGATCAAGTTAAAGCGCTAAGTCAGGAGGACGCTATAAAAAGTTTAAGAAAAAAAAAAAAGAAATCAAAGTTGTCTACTTTTTTTGATGAGCTTAATTTCCCTTTTTTTCTTTTTCGGTTTGACCAAAAGTGGATCTAGCACTATATACAGTATATATCTATATAGATATATAGATATATATATATCTATATATCTATATAGATAGATATATAATTATTTATAGTGCTAGGTCCACTTTAGGTCAAAGCAAAAATAAAAATAGAAATTAAGCTCATCAAAAAAAGTACACAACTTTGATTTATAAAGTACACAGTGCCCTAAAAAAAGTATTCATACCCCTTGTATGAATACAAGGTGTATGACAAAACGTGGGAAATTGCAAGGGGTATGAATACTTTTTCAAGGCACTGTATATACAGCATCTCACAAAAGTGAGTACACCCCTCCCATTTTTGTAAATATTTTATTCTATCTTTTCAATGATGTTTGTAGTAAGAAAGATAGAACATGCCAAAATCTTCATCCATAAACAGAATAAAGGGCTAATAAGGAAATGTATATACAGTATCTCACAAAAGTGAGTACACCCCTCACATTTTTTAAAAATATTTTATTCTATCTTTTCATGTGACAACACTGAAGAAATGACACTTTGCTACAATGTAAAGTAGTGAGTGTACAGCTTGTATAACAATGTAAATTTGCTGTCCCCTCAAAATAACTCAACACACAGCCATTAATGTCTAAACCGCTGGCAACAAAAGTGAATACACCCCTAAGTGAAAATGTCCAAATTGGGCCCAATTAGCCATTTTCCATCCCCGGTGTCAAGGTCTCAGGTGTGAATGGGGAGCAGGTGTGTTAAATTTGGTGTTATCGCTCTCACTCTCTCATACTGGTCACTGGAAGTTCAACATGGCACCTCATGGCAAAGAACTCTCTGAGGATCTGAAAAAAAGAATTGTTGCTCTACATAAAGATGGCCTAGGCTATAAGAAGATTGCCAAGACCCTGAAATTGAGCTGCAGCCCAGTGGCCAAGACCATACAGCGGTTTATCAGGACAGGTTCCACTCAGAACAGGCCTCGCCATGGTCCACCAAAGAAGTTGAGGGCACGTGATCAGCGTCATATCCAGAGGTTGTCTTTGGGAAATAGACGTATGAGTGCTGCCAGCATTGCTGCAGAGGTTGAAGGGGTGGGGGGGGGGGGCAGCCTGTCAGTGCTCAGACCATACGCCGCACACTGCATCAAATTGGTCTGCATGGCTGTCGTCCCAGAAGGAAGCCTCTTCTAAAGATGATGCACACGTAGACTAAGGACATGGATTACTGGAACCATGTCCTGTGGTCTGATGAGACCAAGATAAACGTATTTGGTTCAGATGGTGACAAGCGTGTGTGGCGGCAACCAGGTGAGGAGAACAAAGACAAGTGTGTCTTGCCTACAGTCAAGCATGGTGGTGGGAGTGTCATGGTCTGGGGCTGCATGAGTGTTGCCGGCACTGGGGAGCTACAGATCATTGAGGGAACCATGAATGCCAACATGTACTGTGACATACTGAAGCAGAGCATGATCCCCTCCCTTCAGAGACTGGGCCGCAGGGCAGTATTCCAACATGATAACCACCCCAAACACACCTCCAAGATGACCACTGCCTTGTTAAAGAAGCTGAGGGTAAAGGTGATGGACTGGCCAAGCATGTCTCCAGACCTAAACCCTATTGATCATCTGTGGGACAACCTCAAACGGAAGGATGAGGAGCGCAAGATCTCTAACATCCACCAGCTCTGTGATGTCATCATGGAGGAGTGGAAGAGGACTCCAGTGACAACCTGTTAAGCTCTGGTGAACTCCATGCCCAAGAGGGTTAAGGCAGTGCTGGAAAATAATGGTAGCCACACAAAATATTGACACTTTGGGCCCAATTTGGAGATTTTCACTTAGGGGTGTACTCACTTTTGTTGCCAGCGGTTTAGACATTAATGGCTGTGTGTTGAGTTATTTTGAGGGGGCAGCAAATTTACACTGTTATACAAGCTGTACACTCACTACTTTACATTGTAGCAAAGTGTCATTTCTTCAGTGTTGTCACATGAAAAGATAGAATAGGTTATAGTTACAGACTATATGTATACCTTTAGGTCATTGGACCCATGCACCTGTTGTTATATTTGTTCATATATTTCTGAATTTCTCCAATAAAATACTATGGAAAGAGAAAAGATATAATAAAATATTTACAAAAATGTAAATGATGTACTCACTTTTGTGAGATACTGTATATATACACACACACACACACACACACACTATATTACCAAAAGTATTGTGACGCCTGCCTGTACATGCACATGAACTTTCAGGCTGGGTTCACACTATTGTGAATCGGATGTGGGTTTCCTCGCATCTAATTCGCATAGCAGGAGATTGTGACCGGCTCTTTATGGAGCCGGTTACAGTTTTTCTCCATTGTTTTGGCTCATTTCTTGAAACAGAAATGACATTCTCAAAACAACATGGACAAATCTCCAAACCACTTGGCAATTGTTCACAACTGAATTGAATTTCTCACTCATTTCATCAAAATTGCAAATGTCTCAGTACATGTCTCAATGTCTCAGTACATGTCTCAATGTCTCAGTACATTTTTCAAATGATTAAGTACAAGTAGCCTACATTTAGCACAATTTCCAAGTGAATAGATCTTGTTGATCTAAACTGATTGTCAATTCTCAGTCTAATGGTTGTTCTCTCCAAAACGTATCAGCGTCATTTCATTGTTTAAGTCATCACATGCACAATAGTCTGTTCAATTGTCAAAATTATTCAGGAACATAATACCATGAATACCATATATGAATCTCTTGGAACATTTGATAAAATGATTACAGCAATTGACAGTCAGGTGCAACTAGAACTTGACTAAGGGTCCTTTCACACTGGGGCGGTTTGCAGGCGCTATTGCGCTAATAATAGCGCCTGCAAACCGACCCGAAAGTGCCGCTGCTTTCATTCCAGTGTGAAAGCCCCGAGGGTTTTCACACTGGAGCGATGCGCTGGCAGGACGGTAAAAAAAGTCCTGCCAGCAGCATCTTCGGAGCGGTGAAGGAGCGGAGTGTATACCGCTCCTTCACCGCTCCTGCCCATTGAAGTCAATGGGACGGCGCGGCTATACCGCCGGCAAAGCGCCTCTGCAGAGGCGCTTTGCGGTGGTTTTAACCCTTTCTCGGCCGCTAGCAGGGGGGTAAAACTGCCCCACTAGCGGCCGCATACCGACGGTAAATCGCCGCTTACAATAGCGGCGCTTTACCGCCGACAACGCTCCCGCCCCAGTGTAAAAGGAGCCTAACAAAGGAGGAGTCAGAGTTGGTCTCAGATGACCAATCAAACAGTATGTTTAGTTACCTGACAGGTGCTGTCCATGATTGTAAATGCTGCCAAACATGTATATATAAAGCTTGACCATGCAGGACCAGTACAATTTCTGAACATGGAGGCACCTGGCCAAGTAATTGAACAAGGGAAACTGCCTGCTAGAGGAAGAGGAAGAAGAAGAGGAAGAGGAGTAAGGGTGAGTGGCGGTGGAATAGGGGGAAGAGGCAGAGGAGCACGAAGACGCCATGCTGTCCCTGATGAAATTCGGGCCACAATTATAGATCATGTCATCAACCATGGCCTCACAATGGCGGAGGAAGGTTGCCGAGTGCAACCTAATGTGCCTCACTCTACAGTCTTCTCTATCATCCAAACCTTTTGCAGGGAAAACAGGTATGTAGTCAGTCAATGATGGAATTATATAATGTATAGGACAGGACACTGTGCATAGAGCAACAAATATGTTTATTTACTCATTTACGTATTCATTTAGTGTCTATGTGTGTGTGATAGGCCTACAGTATTACAGTATCTTACCTCAGTGGGATGTTACGTATGATACTAACAATAACAAGAAAAATATTGTAGAAAATAAACTATGGAATAGTATGGAATAGTTTATTTTCTACAATATTGATGATACAGTTTACAGTAATATTCCAGTCACTGTACAGTGATGCATTGGAATTGTGGTAAAGTTACTGTAAGTAAAACAACAATACGATTACATTGGTAACTCATTCTGTACGGAATACATAAGGTATAAATTACGAATGGAGTGTTGTCCTTTGAATTCTATGTCTAGGATTGGACGACAACTTGGCACGGGTGGCCGAGGAAAACTTCTCAATGAACAACAAGAACAAGAGATCTGTAACATGGTGTTGGCAAATAATGCCATCACATTGAGACAGATCTGCACTGCAATCCTACAAGACAAAGCCATATTCCAAAATGTCACTCTATAAGCATCTCCACAATAGCCCGCATATTGAAGAAGCATCAGATGACAATGAAGCAAATTTACAGGGTACCATTTGAGAGGAACTCTGACAGAGTGAAAGAGCTGCGGTACCAGTATGTACATGGAAGTCAGTCACTGGTTGTCCATCAAGATAACCTTTTCACAATTACCATAAGCAGTGGTTCCCGAAATGTATTGGTTTCAGTACCCACTTTACCTGATTTCTGAATCTAGGTAATCCAGGTATGAAAGTATTTGCTTTACGTATCTGATTTATAAACATTTTGTCTAAAAACTGCAGTTTACTATATGATGCAATTATCATTATAATCCTTATTTTGAAGAATATAACATACAATACAGTAAGAAAAAGGGTCAAAGAGCTGCAATTACAGTAGTGCCTCCCATGTAAATCTATCTAATACTGTGGGTTTTACTGTAACATTTCAATAAGTCTACTCATTGATAATTTTTCCCCTCCCCTTTCTGTCAAATACCCACTGTAGTGCCTCTGCATAGGGTACATGTACCCCAGGTTTGGAACCACTGGAATACTGGCCAGTAATATATTGAACTTGTTTAGAACATTCCTATGTAACTGTCTGTAACTGTAGTGTATGACTCTTCTGTATGACTGATTTGATGTTTTCTTTTTTTATTGTAGTGTAGAGAATAATGGCATTGGAAGGAAATGAGACCTCTCACATACTCGTGTATGTGGATGAGGCTGGCTTCAACCTGGCCAAGGGCCGAAGACGTGGCCGAAATTTTATTGGCCACCGGGCCACGGTGGATGTCCCAGGCCAGCGAGGGGGCAATATAACTATGTGTGCTGCCATTTCTGAGAATGGTGTGGCCACTCACATCCCCAGTCTTGGCCCATAGAATACACAGAAGCTCCTTATCTTCTTGGACCGCCTTCATTTGGATTTGATCCCTGAAAATAAGAGAGGTCTCATAGGGCCTCACCTACCACAATATATAATTGTATGGGACTATGTGAATTTCCACCGTGGCCTGCTTATGAGGGCCTGGTTCACTGCTCATCCAAGGATGGATATGGTGTTCCTACCACCTTACTCTCCTTTCCTCAACCCTATTGAGGAGTTTTTCTCCGCTTGGAGGTGGAGAGTGTATGAGCATCGGGCTCAAAATCAGAGGTCCCTGCTCCATGCAATGGATGCTGCCTGTGAGGATATTACAGGAGATCAGTGTAGGGGATGCTCTGATGAAATCC
>JBBDGP010002803.1:152500-250000 GCA_037952835.1 Lithobates septentrionalis
CTGAGATGGCCCCTCCAGAACCTTCACTTTATTCTGCTGTAGCCAATGACAGGTCGACTTGGCCTTGTGTTTTGGATCATTGTCACGTTGGAATGTCCAATTACGTCCCATGTGCAGCTTCCTGGCTGATGAATGCAAATGTTCCTTCAGTATTGTTTGATAACATACTGCATTCATCTTACCAACAATTTTGATCAAATTTCCTGAGCCTTTGTAGCTCACACATCCCCAAAACATCAGCGATCCACCTCCATGTTTCACAGTAGGTATGGTGTACCTTTCATCATAGGCCTTGTTGACTCCTCTCCAAATGTAGCGTTTATGGTTGTGGCCAAAAGGCTCAATTTTGGTCTCATCACTCCAAATGACTTTGTACCAGAAGGTTTGAGGCTCATCTCTGTGCTGTTTGGCGTATTGTAAGTGGGATACTTTGTGGCATTTGCTTAGTAATGGCTTTCTTCTGGCGACTCGATCATGCAGCCCATCTTTCTTCAAGTGCCTCCAGGACCGCCTTTAAGGCAAGGCAAAAGGGGCAGCTGCCCTGGGCCCGGTCATTGTTCTGGGGCCCAAAGCAGCTGTCTCTTACTTGCCAACTATCCTGGTTTAAATTCCCTTGTCCCTTGAAGTTTTAGTCCTGTGCTGAGTCCCAATATCTCAGTGTGAAGTGCTGTTACTAATGCTGCCCAGCTCTGCCCAATTGTTGTGTACAAATGGCGCTGCTGTGTATCTGCTAAAGGGCAGCACGTTTCTGTGGTGTCAGGAAAGTGATTTTGAATGCGTTCCCGACACACACAAATGTGAACGCAGGCTAAATGTCTCAGTTACATTGGTGGTCAGTGTAAATCTTCTCGTTGCGGCTTGGTGTAGTATCCTTTCATTCACATTAGTGGCCAGTGTGAATGTCCCACTTACATTGGTGGTCAGTGTAAATTTTCTCATTGGGGCTTGGTGTAGAATCCTTTCATTCACGCTAGTGGCCAATGTGAATGTCCCCCTTACATCGGTGGTCAGTGTAAATCCCTCCTTACATTGGTGGTCAGTGTAAATCCCTCATTACATTGGTGGTCAGTGTAAATCCCTCCTTACATTGGTGGTGAGTGTAAATCCCTCATTACATCGGTGGTCAGTGTAAATCCCTCCTTACATTGGTGGTCAGTGTAAATCCCTCATTACATTGGTGGTCAGTGTAAATCCCTCCTTACATTGGTGGTGAGTGTAAATCCCTCATTACATAGGTGGTCAGTGTAAATCCCTCCTTACATTGGTGGTTACTGTGAATGCTTCTATCACATTAGTGGTCAGTGTAAACCCCTATTACATTGGTGGTCAGTGTTGAAATTCCTCTTTATATTGGTAGTTGGTAAAACAATCAGCATTGTCATTGATCACACCCTCCCCTCCTCCCAGCACTGACACTGATGCCAGGAGTTCTAGGATTCCTAGGAGTTTTCTGTCTATTGATGGGTCCGCTCACCTCCCCAGTCCATGGTGTGCAGGCAGTGAGGAGATGATGTGCTGTAACCTCTAGCAACCAATCAGTGAGCAGTATTATTGTACAGCAATCTCTAGCAACCAATCAACAAGCAGAAAGCATGTGCTGTAACCTCTAGCAAATAATCAGTTAGCCATAATGTGTGCTGTAACCTCTAGCAGCCAGTCAGTGAGCGGCAATGATATGCTGTAACCTCTGGCAACCAATCGCAATCGCTGACTGATCTGATACATTAAACTGATTTTGAGTCTAGCTGCTATTTATTGTATGTCTCAGTGCAGGTGGAAAGCGAAATTGCATGGGGGAGTGGCACGAGAACATTTTTGCCCAGGGTCCAATCAATATTAAAGACGGCCCTGAGTGCCTCCTTATTTTGCATCTTGAAACAGCCACCCCACATGTTTTCAGAGAGTCCTGTATTTCACCTCAAGTTATTTGTGGGTTTTTCTTTGCATCCCGAACAATTTTCCTGGCAGTTGTGGCTGAAATTTTAGTTGGTCTACTTGACCGTGGTTTGGTTTCAACAGATCCCCTCTTTTTCTTGATTAGAGTTTGAACACTGCTGATTGGCATTCTCAATTCCTTGGATATCTTTTTATATCCCTTTCCTGTTTTATACAGTTCAACTACCTTTTCCAGCAGATTCTTTAATAATTTTTCAAAATGGAAAATTCCCTCGCAGGTTTTTTTTAATAGCCAAGAAAAGTATTGAACAAGGAATGTATTCAAATTTTCTAACTAAAATACTTTTATTTTATCAAAAAGCGATTTACAAATTTATGAAAGTTGTAAAAAAAAAAGATGAGCTCTGGCATTGACATGAAACTAACATTACCCATCATTCATGATAAAACCACACATTTATATGGAACCCGTTGTTGGCATTTTACTACAACGTGGTCGTCCACATGATACCCCTACGCGTTTCGACCTTTCTAATTATGGACTTCTTCAAGGGAGGTTTTTTGTTCTAAGCGGGAGAAGAAAAATACATTTTTCATAATCAAACATCATTTTTATATTGTACATTACCATATATCATCTCACCATATATATGATGGCGTATATTTACCATGTATGATGATGGAGAAAAGGATAAACATGTCCCGCAACCAAAGATTACTTTAAAATTTTGGTGATCCTGAAGCCTCCGTGTGCTGTCTCTACATTCCTTAGGACAGGCCCCACCTCCAAAGAACTTACAAGAGACCACTCTTTTGGACTCCCAAGGGAACAAGGAGGAGAGCAAGTGAGCACCTGCAATATATATATTATAGCAGCCTTAGTATTTTTACAGTAAAAATTCAAAGGGATTTTTTTTGGCTGTTGGGTGGTTACCAGACTAACAATTCTTTTGCTTTCCCCATGACTCAGAATCCAGAAACAACAGTGCAGCACTGGATGAAAGATGCAAGGGTCTGTCAGAAGTCCAGAAACTCATTGACCTTATATACACACACACTAATTACAAGCAAACAGATCACAGGTGATAATGGTTACCTTTAACCCCTTCAGATCCGCGCTATAGCTGAATGACAGCTACAGCACGGATCTGCTTTGCCGATAGGCCCTCAATAGACGTCCTCCCCTTTGCACGCTCGCCTGAAGGGCGCACGCTGTGATCACCTGAGTCAATGAGACTCGGGTGATCACAGATCGGAGTAGGGGTCGATCCCGGCCCCTTACCATGTGATCAGCTGTCAGCCAATGACAGCTGATCACGTGATGTAAACAGAAGATCTGTAATTTTTTAAAAATTTTTCTCACGCTCACAGCGTGAGGAGGAAAAAAAAGCCGATCACCGGCTTCTGTTGAAGGGACATCGGTCCCGAAGAGAAAGAGGCGAAGCCGCCTCATATGTGCCCACCAGTAGCGCCTGCCAGCGCCACGAATCAGTGCCCACAGTGCCCACCAGTACATAATTGGCAGCAATCAGTGCCACCTATCAATGCCCACCAGTGGTGCCAGTCAGTGCCTCATCAGTGCCAACAGTGCCACCTAGCAGTGCTGCCTATCAGTGTCATCTACCAATGCTGATCAGTGCCCATCACTGCCACCCATCAGTGCCCATCACTGCCACCCATCAGTGCCAGCTATCAGTGCCACCTATTAGTGCCCTTCAGTGCCACCTATCAATGCCCTTCAGTGCCGCTCATCAGTGCCACCCATCAGTGCCCACCAGTGCCGCCTATTAGTGTCCATCAGTGCTGCCTTATCAGTGCCCATCAGTGTCGCCTTATCAGTGCCCATCAATGCAGCCTACCGGTACCCATCAGTCCAGCCTATCGATGCCCATCAGTGTAGCATCATCAGCGTACATCAATGAAGGAGAAAAATTACCTGTTTGCAAAATTTATTAACCAAATATAAAACGGTTTTGTATTTTTTTTTACATTTCGATCTTTTTTAATTTTTTTAACAAAAAATAAAAAACTCAGAGGTGATCAAATACCACCAAAAGAAAGCTCTATTTGTGGGGAAAAACATGATAAAAATTTCATTTGGATACAGTGTAGCATGACCGCGCCATTGTCATTCAAAGTGTGACAGAGCTAAAAGCTGAAAATTGGTCTGGGCAGGAGGGGAGTTTAGGTGCCCAGTAAGCAAGAGGTTAATAGCCATTCAACCCCCTTTGTGTCAACTTGTGTGCATGTTATCAGGCCAAAATCACCGGGGTATGTAAACTTTTGATCAGGGTGATTTGGGTAGTTTCTGTTGCCATTATGATTTAAAAAGAGTAAACACAGTTGATAGATAATAAATGGCTTCAGCCAAACACTGACCATCAGTGAAAGAAAAGTTTTTGTGTTCTCATTCATATCCCCTGAAAAATGGCCAAGAAATCATAAATTCTGCCAGGGTATGTAAACTTATGAGCACAACTCTATGTTTATTTTTTTCCTTGCCATGCACTTTAGCAGAGGAGGAGAGCTCAGGATCTCTTTTACTTGTAAGGAAGCACAAGTTCTGACAAGTCAAGCAGTGACAAGAAGGCGCTCTGTGACTCAGTGTCAGCACTTAATTATTCGCCCATGTAAAGCTTTTATCCTCCAGGTGCGCCATAAACCGATCGACACCTGCGCTCTGCCTTATAAAGCCACAGATGTGACCGGCACAGACAGCAGCACACAATGTGCTGGAACACTTTACGGCTTAGTGCGGTTTCCATATTATACGAGCCTCCATTAACGTGCCGCCCCGGTGTCGGAGGATGCTGAGATGCTTGCAGAGATCTCCATAAACTCCGTTGACACTTTCATGTCTTGCTTTGGTTACAAATTGTATTTATTGGCGTTTTATAAAGTGCAGAGGTGCACGAACAACACCTGCAACTGTATACATTGAGCTGTATGCTGGAATAACAAAACGGACATCCCTGGACTTAAAGGGGGACTCCACTTTCGTGCGGGAAAAAAAAAAAAATCTGGCATATACAATTGTTACACAAGTCATATTGCAACTGAATGTCATCAAAATGACCTTTTGTTTTCAATCTGTGATTTTCTGAATAATGCACTATGGCAACCTGGAGGCGTTCTGTAAAAAGATGGAATACAGAGCGCCCCCCCCCCCCCCCCCCAGAAATGTAATTTCCTGCTTGTGTGATTGGCTCGCTGATTTTCCCAGAAGTCTGCACTAAGATACAAGAAAGATTTTGAGCATCCCCTGCAGCAAAAGTTTCAGTTTTGGTGAAATACTCCCAATAGGAAATCACGTCTAAAGGGATGCAGACCCTGCCATCCTCTTTTTACATTTTATTAGATTTTACATGTAGAAAAAGTAACAATACATTATACAAATATTTGTGTATAATGTATTGTTACTTTTTCTACATGTAAAATATTTGTATTCTAATACAGTGGAACCTTGGATTTCGAGCATAACCCGTTCCAGGAGAATGCTTGTAATCCAAAGCAGTCGCATATCAAAGCGAGTTTCCCCATAGAAGTCAATGGAAACGAAGATAATTTGTTCCGCATTGACTTCTATTCCATGCAATACCGCATGTGGCCAGAGGTGGGGGGGGGGGGGGCACCGGAGAGCCTCGGAAATACTCGGGGACAGCTCGGCTTAATTATAAAATCACTCCCATTCACATTCACTCTACACATGGACACAGACAAAAAAACAGATAGTTCTTCAGAATAACAAAGGGTAGGAATCTGCAACAAAGTTTAAATAGATAGATCACTGAGAGGGGAGTTTTTTTTTTTTTTCTAAACAAAAGTGGAGTTACTCTTTAAAAACAATATTGATAAAGCAGCTACTATCTTAAACTGGCCATACATTATACAATTTTCTTGTTCAATTTCCTTTAGATTTACCTTCTTTTTTTAAATTTTTTTTTTGAATTTTTTATTTTTTTTTAAATATTCTTTATTTATACCCAAAGGAGGAACAAGTAATACATTACATACCGTCAAATTGCATAAATACATAGTTCATTTCTTATCAACTCTCAATTTAAAGTGGAGTTCCACACACTTTTACAACTCTTCAGCATCCCTCACTAAACTCTGCACTGCAAACAAATTGGATATTTTTTTTTCTCAGCATTTACTGTATATCTGCTGTATTCATTTTTCACTTCCTCCTCCCTGGCCGCGGCCCATCACATCATTTCCTGTTTGCAATGCCTTCTGGGAAGGGGAAGCAACTTCCTCTGACACTGCTATTGCTATGGAAACCTGACCTGAAACCTATTACACTGCTTGTGCTGCACTGAGCATGTGCGAGATCTGCAAGGATGAGATCCAGGAAGAAATACAATCTGGCTTCAGATGCCCACACTTAAGATGGCCACGGCCTGCTGTAAGTTTATAAAATAACAAACTACTGCTATAAACTAACAAAACAGACCTTAGTTTACAGACTAACTTTACTAGAATACATTAAGCTTGTGTATTATAGGGGTATTTTTATTTAAAAAGTATCATTTCGCCGGAACACCACTTTAGGTAGAGTATTTACATTTTTCTGCTTATGCCTTTCAATATATGCATATTAAACTTTATACACTCATATATCTTCACTTCCAAATCCTCTCTACCTTTTGTTATCCTTAGCTTCATACCCTAAACGGCAGAATATAGCTCAATCCTCCCTTTAATTTTATGTTTCACAAAATATCCTCAACCCAAAAGCAAACTCAGAAAAAAAAAAAGTGTTTAGGTTTGACCTCCTTTTATATGGTTTTGGTAAATCTAAAAGAGAATTGTATAATAAAATTGTATAATGTATGGCCAGCCTTATACTATATGAATGATCCTCTATAATTGAAGAGTATAATTTATAAATAGGAATGGGGGTTGGGGGGCTGGGTGGCTTTTTGTGAATGTTTTTAGTATGTTTTATTATGTGTAATAAAAGAATGTTTTTTTTTTTTTTTCATTTAATCTGATTGGTAGTAAATAATATCGAATCAACAATAAATATGTGCAGCGCTATTAAATTCTTACATATACAAATACAAACCACAACTAATGTTACATAAAAATTTAAAAATTCATAAAAGATCTGTGTACCAAAATATATAAAAAAAAATGTAAAAAATGAATATGAGTTCAAAGCATAATATACACTTTATAAAAAAAATAGCGAAAAAAGCACAAATATAAAAAGTTCTTAATCTCCCAAAGCATCTGGCGGACAGGTGAACTCCTCATCCAACACCACCCTGTGCATTGTTTGTGAATCTGCTCACCTTGGATAGGCATGATGATGTCACTCAGTAAGCTCCACCACTCAGGGAGGAGCTTACTGAGTGACGTCATCATGCCTGTCAACTCAGCTGTGGTGTGTGAGCAGCAGTTCTCTTACATAGTTTGTTGAACTGATTGTACTGAAGCTGATCCCAATCTCCAGGGAACTAAACGAATATGAGTTCAAAGTATAATATACATATTATATTTCCATTAAATAATCAGAAGATAAAAATAAAAAGTCCTCAAAGTGGATGTAAACCCTCACATATACCCAGTGAAGTGATCAGCCTCAGATGATACACCGAGATGAAACAAATCTCCCTACATAAGTTTTACATGTATATCTGCTGTCTTCAACTTTATTTACTGTTTAGAAAGTGCACATCGTGTTAGAATTTTCTCTTCCTGTTCCAGCAGGGGGAGGGGAGTCTTGCCATACACTGTAAGACAGCTGATTGGAGGAAAGGCACACACCTCCTCTCCTCATAGGCAGAGACTGGCAGAGCTGTGCTGTGAACTGACCAGCTCTTTGCTAATCTATTTATAGCACCCGCCCTGCCACAAATTTCAGGCTGGTTTTATCACATGTGTCAGAGAACTTATCAGAAGTTATCATGCTGATAATAGAAGAACGGAGAAGGAGACAGCCACGGGACATAGTGCTTTAAAGAGAGATAAGAAAACACTGACTGCATATATATATATGCCCGGCTCAAATTTCATGAATCGGGTTTACGTCCACTTTAATTTCTCAAAGTACTTGCATTGTGCACTGTAATTATTAGTGACCTTCAACTTGTGGACACGTGAACTCCTCATCCAACACCACCGTGTGCATCGTTTGCGAATCTGCTCACTTTGGACCGCCGTGATGACGTCACTTAGTAAGCTCCGCCACTCAAGGTGGAGCTTATTGAGTGACGTCATCACGCCCGCCCGCTTGGCTTTGGTGTGTGAGCAGCATTTCTCTTACATGGCTATTAAACTGAAGCTGATCCCAATCTCCAGGGGAGTAAAGGAATATTAGTTCAAAATAATATACACTTTATATCTCCATTAAATAATGATAAGATAAATATAAAAAAGTCCCCCATCTCCCAAAGTATTGTGCACTGTAATCAATAGTGGTCTTCAAAAAAGTCCTTAATCTCCCAAAGCATCTTCAACTTGTGGACACGTGACCTCCACATCCCACACCACCATGTGCATTGTTTGTGAATCTGCTCACCTTGGACGGGCAATTTGTCATCACTCAGTAAGCTCGGCCACTCAGGGTCAAGCTTACTGAGTGACGTCATCACGCGTGTCCACTTGGCTGTGGTGTGCGAACTGTGTTTCTCTTACATGGTTATTGGACTGAAGCTGATCCCAATCTCGAGGGAAGTAAACGAATATAAGTTCAAAGTATAATATACACTTTATGTCTCCATTAAATAATGATAAATAAATACAGTAGTACCTTGGATTACGAGCATAATTTGTTCCAGAAGGATGCTTTTAATCCAAAGCACTCGTATATCAAAGCCAGTTTCCCCATCGGAAATAATGGAAACTCAGATAATCCGTTCCACAGCCACTGCTTGTCAATGCAGTACCACATGTGGCCAGAGGTGAGGGGGTGCCAGAGACACTCGGAAACACTTGGAGACCACTTGGAGATGCTCGGAGACACTCGTAGACACTCGGGAACGGAGTGTTTACGAGTGTCTGCGCGTGTCTCCGAGCGGCTCCAAGTGTCTCCAAGCGTCCTCGGCGCCCCCGCACCTCTGGCCAAACATGGTACTGCATACCCCAGTGGCTTGAATCCTGCTCATCTTGCGAGGCAACCATTCAGGATTAAAAAAAAAAAATAGCTTGTGTTGCAAAATGCTCGGAAACCGCTTTACTCGCCATCCGAGGTTAGACTGTAGTGAAAAAAACTTTGCAATAAAATAAAAATAATAATAAAAAGTCTTTAATCTCCCAAAGTATTGCGCACTGTAATAATTAGTGATCTTCAATTTGTGGACACGTAAACTCCTCATCCAAAACCATCACAAGCATTGTTTGTGAATCCGCTCACCATGGACAGGGCGTGATGACGTCATTTGGTAAGCTCCGCCACTCAGGGCGTGTCTTACTGAGTGATGTCATCACGCTTGTCTGCTTGGCTGGTGGTGTGCGAATGGTGTTTTCTCTTAAATATTTATTAGACTGAAGCTGATCCCAAACTCCAGGGAAGTAAAAGAATATGAGTTCAAAGTATAATATACACGTTATATCTCCATTAAATAGTGAAAAAAAATTGTGCAAATATAATAAAAAGTTCTTAATTTCCCAAAGTATTGTACACTGTAATCATGAGTGATCTTCAATTTGTGGACACGTAAACTCCTCATCCAAAACCATCACAAGCATTGTTTGTGAATCCGCCCACTATGGACGGGGCGTGATGACGTCATTTGGTAAGCTCCGCCACTCAGGGCGTTTCCTACTGAGTGACGTCATCACGCTTGTCTGCTCGGCTGTGGTGTGCGAACGGTGTTTCCCTTAGATATTTATTAGACTGAAGCTGATCCCAATCTCCAGGGAAGTAAATGAATATGATCCCAATCTCAAGGGAAGTAAACGAATATGAGTTCAAAGTATGATATACACTTTATATCTCCATTAAATAATGATAAATAAATAGTGAAAAAAAATGTGCAAATATAATAAAATGTTCTTAATTTCCCAAAGTATTGCGCACTGTAATCATGAGTGATCTTCAATTTGTGGACACGTAAACTCCTCATCCAAAACCATCACAAGCATTGTTTGGACGGGCGTGATGACGTCACTCGGCAAAAGCTCCGCCAGTCAGGGCGGAGCTTACTGAGTGACGTCATCACGCTTGTCTGCTCGGCTGTGGTGTGTGAATGGTGTTTCTCTTACATATTTATTAGACTGAAGCTGATCCCAATCTCAAGGGAAGTAAACGAATATGAGTTCAAAGTATAATATGCACTTTATATCTCCATTAAATAATGATAAATAAATAGTGAAAAAAATTTGCAAATATAATAAAATGTTCTTAATTTCCCAAAGTATTGCGCACTGTAATCATGAGTGATCTTCAATTTGTGGACACGTAAACTCCTCACCCGAAACTATCACAACAAGTATTGTTTGTGAATCCGCTCACTATGGACGGGCGTGATGACGTCACTCGGCAAAAGCTCCGCCAGTTAGGGCGGAGCTTACTGAGTGACGTCATCACGCTTGTCTGCTCGGCTGTGGTGTGCAAATGGTGTTTCCCTTACATATTTATTAGACTGAAGCTGATCCCAATCTCCAGAGAAGTAAACGAATATGAGTTCAAAGTATAATATACACTCTATATCTCCATTAAATAATGATAAATAAATCGTGAAAATAATGTGCAAATATAACAAAAAGTTAGGGCGGAGCTTACTGAGTGACGTCATCACGCTTGTCTGCTCGGCTGTGGTGTGCAAATGGTGTTTCCCTTACATATTTATTAGACTGAAGCTGATCCCAATCTCCAGGGAAGTAAATGAATATGATCCCAATCTCAAGGGAAGTAAACGAATATGAGTTCAAAGTATGATATACACTTTATATCTCCATTAAATAATGATAAATAAATAGTGAAAAAAATGTGCAAATATAATAAAATGTTCTTAATTTCCCAAAGTATTGCGCACTGTAATCATGAGTGATCTTCAATTTGTGGACACGTAAACTCCTCATCCAAAACCATCACAAGCATTGTTTGGACGGGCGTGATGACGTCACTCGGCAAAAGCTCCGCCAGTCAGGGCGGAGCTTACTGAGTGACGTCATCACGCTTGTCTGCTCGGCTGTGGTGTGTGAATGGTGTTTCTCTTACATATTTATTAGACTGAAGCTGATCCCAATCTCAAGGGAAGTAAACGAATATGAGTTCAAAGTATAATATGCACTTTATATCTCCATTAAATAATGATAAATAAATAGTGAAAAAAAATTTGCAAATATAATAAAATGTTCTTAATTTCCCAAAGTATTGCGCACTGAAATCATGAGTGATCTTCAATTTGTGGACACGTAAACTCCTCATCCGAAACTATCATAACAAGTATTGTTTGTGAATCCGCTCACTATGGACGGGCGTGATGACGTCACTCGGCAAAAGCTCCGCCAGTTAGGGCGGAGCTTACTGAGTGACGTCATCACGCTTGTCTGCTCGGCTGTGGTGTGCAAATGGTGTTTCCCTTACATATTTATTAGACTGAAGCTGATCCCAATCTCCAGAGAAGTAAACGAATATGAGTTCAAAGTATAATATACACTCTATATCTCCATTAAATAATGATAAATAAATCGTGAAAATAATGTGCAAATATAATAAAAAGTTCTTAATTTCCCAAAGTATTGCGCACTGTAAGCATTAGTGATCTTCAATTTTTGGACACGTAAACTCCTCATCCAAAACCATCACAAGCATTGTTTGTGAATCTGCCCACTATGGACGGGGCGTGATGACGTCATTTGGTAAGCTCCGCCACTCAGGGCGTTTCTTATCGAGTGACGTCATCACGCTTGTCTGCTCGGGCTGGTGGTGTGCGAAAGGTGTTTTCTCTTACATATTTATTGGACCGAAGCTGATCCCAATCTCCAGGGAAGTAAATCAATTTTTGTTCACAGTACAGTAATAGTGATCTACCACTGGGATCACTTTTACAAGGCAGCCAATCGCCAGCTGTAAAAAAAAAAAAAAAAACTGTACCAAGATTGGCAGCTGTAGCCGTGATCCTGTAATAAGCACTTGCTGACAGACCGTATATATAAAACGCAGTCAGGAAATGGTTCAATTGTAACATTAAACCTAGAAAGTTGTGCATACTGCCCTTCACCATGTGGGGGCGCTCTATAGAACCTCATTTTTTTTTTTTACGCTGTGTTATCTTCATCAGGAAAAGTCCAGTCTTTTTTTTATTTTTAGAAATGATCGATTCTTCCATCCGCACACATCCACTAAACTCCGAATGACTTCCGCCGAACAATGACTGGCAACGTTTCAGCATGCGGCAAGGGAAAACTCCCATCTGTTCAAGTCTCCGCTTACATAAAGGAACTTCTCTTCAATGGACTTATAGATATGTTGATTCTTGTTAGGTGCATCAAGTGTCAGTAACCCTTTCTACGTGTTTATTGCCTCTCGCGGAGATCACGGCGCTCCCCCCCCCCCTGGCAATGCCTTCATCTGCTTTTCTCTCCGGGAAGGACGGCGCCATCTTTGTTCAGGCATCATCCAGGATCACCATCTACTTTCAGGACGGAGATGCCGGCTCAGAGAGCGTTCACAATCGCCTGACACTGATCAGCCCCTGCTGCAGGCTCTCACTTTGTGACTACCTACAAAGTAACAACATGCAGGGGTTGATTTAAAGGCAAATAGACTTTGCAAAGTGCAATTGCCCTCTGCAAGAGCTTAGTAAATAAGGTGAGGCTTCACTTTGCAAAGGGTACCCAATCACATGCAAGGAAAATATTTTTAAAAAATGCATTTTTTGCTTGCACATGATTGGCTGGTGGAAGTCAGCAGAGCTTTTTGCTCATTTACTATGCTCTGGAGCAACTGCACTTTGCAAAGTCCACGGTCTTTTTGCCTTTAGTAATTCAACCCCACAGTCTAATCACTGGGAGAGGAGACTAAGGAAATGCTTCCCCCTCTGCCTGCAGCAGACTGATGACTTAATTTTAGCCTAGGCTAAGTCTTTGGACTGGAGATTTTTAATAATCCTGAGCCGTGGCAGGAATTTGGCCACGCAGACCTGTGCAGTCACTGAAAAGGTCAAAGCTGAGCCCAGACAGGCAGATATAAAAGACACAAACAAATGCATGTCTTTTATCATTAACACATTTCATTGTAAATTGTAATGCAAGTAGGGTTAGTACCTGATATATCAGTCACTTGAAGTCCCCTGTACAGGAAGAAGCAGTACAAGGAGCCAAGTATGTGCTTACAAGTAGCATGCTGATAGGAGGAGAGAGCAGAGCGGCAAATAGATTAGCTCAACATAGTGCTGCTTCTTCATTCACTGCAGGCATCACTCCGGTACAACCACTTGAAGTCAAAAGACTTACAGGTACATGATTTGGCAAGTGGTTAACCCCCCCCCCCCCTTTAAACCACTTGAGGACCAAGCCTATTTTTCACACTTGTTGTTTACAAGTTAAAATCATTTTTTTTGCAAGAAAATTACTTAGAACCCCCAAACATTATAAATATCTTTTTCAGACACCCTAGAGAATAAAATGGCAGTCGTTGCAATACTTTATGTCACACCGTATTTGGTAGTGGTCTTACAAATGCAATTTTTTTGGAAAAAATACACATTTTTGAATTGAAAAATAAGAAAACAGTAAAGTTAGCTCAATTTGTTTCTATATTGTGAAAGATAATGTTACGCTGAGTAAATTGATACCCAACATGTCATGCTTCATAATTGCGCCCGCTCGTGGAATGGCGACAAACTTTGGCACTTAAAAATCTCCATAGGCAACGTTTAAAAATTTCAAGTTACCAGTTTTGAGTTACAGAGTAGGTCTTTTGCTAGAATTATTGCTCCCACTCTAATGATCGCGGCGATACCTCACATGTGTGCTTTGAACACTGTTTTCATATGTGGGCATGACTTACGTATGCGTTGGCTTCTGCGCGTGAGCACGGAGGGATGGGTCGCTTAAAATTATTATTTTTTTCTTATTTATTTTACTTATTTTTATTTTTATACTGTCCATTTAAAAGAAAAAAAATTGGATCACTTTTATTCCTATTAGAAGGAATGTAAACATTTGTAAACAAAAAAGTTGGGAGGCATGCCGGAGGGCGTAAGTGACGCTTGATGACCGATGTATCCGGTAAGCGGTGGAGATGATCGGGACGTGGCAGGAGGGGCACTTCTCCCACCGCCGATAAAAGTCATCTTGTGGCGAATCCGCCACGGAGACCAACTTTATCTTAAAGCGGACCGCCCGCCGTTGAAGAAAATACTGGGGTTATGTCAGCTATCTGCTGCCATAACAACGGTATTTAACGTCAAAGTAGCGACCTAAATACACGGTGGGCGGTCTGTAAGAAGTTAATGCTGGGAGGCAGAATGGACTTCTCGATCATGTGATCACTGTGATTGGCTGGACCTCATGTAACTTGGATTCTGTGGCTCTCCCCTCTTCCTCCAAACTATGGGACCTTGATTTCCAAATGAAATGCTAAATTTTCCACAGTTAGTAATGATTTGGGGAGCCATGTCATCTGCTGGTGTTGGTCCTCTGTGTTTTATCAAGTCCAAAGACTACCAGGAAATTCTAGAGCACTCCATGCTTCCTTCTGCTGACCAGCTTTATGGAGATACTGATTTCATTTTCCAGCAGGACTTGGCACCTGCCCACAATGACAAAATGAGCAATACCTGGTTTATTGATCATGGTATCACTGTGTGGCCAGTAAACTCGCCTGACCTAAACCTCATAGAGAATCTGTGGGGTATTGTCAAGAGGAAGATGAGAGACACCAGACCCAACAATGCAAATGACCTGAAGGCCACTATCAAAGCAACCTGGGCTTCCATAACACCTCAGCCGTGCCACAGGCTGATCGCCTCCGTGCTATGCCACATTGACGCAATAATTCTAATTTTATGAGATGCACCTGTATAAGAATTATTCATTTTAGTTATATAAATTGTTTTTAGAAGCTTGGCTTTCCCTATTCACAGGCTAATGAACTTGTTGGACTGGTTCATGAGTTCAGGACAGGAAGTGATGTGAAGCTTGGCTTCCCCTATTCACATGCTAATGAACTCGTTGGACTGGTTCATGAGTTGAGGACAGGAAATGATGTGAAGCTTGGCTTCCCCTATTCACATGCTAATGAACTCGTAGGACTGGTTCATGAGTTCAGGACAGAAAGTGATGCTACAGGAAGTAGGGGGAGGAGAAAGAGGACTTAGACAAGGCTATGTGCTGAACAAAGGAAGCACTGGTAGTTTTTGCAGGACTGGAAAGATTTTGGTTAAAAGGAAGAAGCCCCCATGAAATAAGAAATTTTAAAGCAGGGATGTTAATCTCAATTTCATTGTGGGCTGTATCAACATTATGATAGTCCCCCCCATCAGAAGTCAAGTCCACAACCCTTCCTTACATCACAGTGCACCCCTCTTACCTTGTGCTGCTGCCAGGAGGAAGCTGGGGTGGAGCAGAGAAGCAGAAAGTGTAGGGTCTGGTGGAGGACCAGGGGAGGTGGAGTCTGCTGAATGCCGAGACCAGGGGAGGTTGAGACAAAGGAGTGCTGTGGCTGCACAGAGAAAAGCAGGATCTGTAAGATGAGTTCTGTCCTCTTCTCTGCTTCCTACTATTGAGACAAAAGGTGGGGCAGAGACAAGGGGGTTGCTGAAACTGCAGGAGAGGTGCAAGGGTCATGATAAATGGCCTGGAGGACTGGACATGGCCCACAGGCCTTGTGTTTGACACATGAGTATTCCTATTGCATACAATACTCATTTCCTAGGGATAGATCGCTTGTGCATGTGTATATATTATGCATATATTTTGTAATATTTTGCATGTCTTAAATTGCTTATCCAACAGTGAGTGCAGCACTTTCTTTTTTAGTAAGGCAAGTATACACTACAGAGGTTTTTATGCTTCCTTGCTTTTACCGCAAAGAACCTTCAAAATCAGAAAGCAAACTTTTTATAAGGATGCAGAAGGTTGGATCTGTAGACATAAAATTGTCTTTGTTACACCCTACAACCCTCAATCTAGACATCTGTTCTCCCCGGACTTGTCTTATTTTGGAAACCGCAGCACCTGAAAACACCTGCATGAGCGGATGCTAAGGAGGAAGCATTGCGTTCTACAAGCTGGGGCTGTTTGGTGTCGGTGTTTGATGTGTTGCTACTTGGCGGATATTCTTTCTGTATAACGTCTAAATCTGCTGAGAGCCGGCGAGGGTCATATTTTATCTCCATCATCCTTCCTCGCATTACGCGTCTGCTTTTATTATTATTTGCGCTCTCTCTGCTGTTCTTTTCCTCCCTTTCTGCAATTGTTTGATTGCTGGAAGCCAGATGCTGAGATGGGATCTCCAAAAACCTCAGAAAAACCAAATGTCAGTTTGCCGCTCCTGTTTCCACAGTAACCAGCGAGCAAATCTCCGAGACAGGATGTAGAAAGTGCAATGACCTGCTGGTGCGGACTTCATCCGTCCAGCCCTCTGTACACGGGGGGGAAAAGTTCCAAAACGTCTAAAGCTGCACTCCGGCACAAGAACTTTCATTTCAGCTAGGTTTACACACTGTGCATGTCGGAAACATGTGCAAAATAGTGCAGAAACCTTTAGCAGACATTATTTCTAAGGACACCCGCACCCAACTGCAAAGGCACGTGTTCCTGTGCAGCGAGCTTTAGAAAAAAGGGACTTTGTTTGCATGTTTCTTGTGCATAGGGGAGTCCATTGAAATGAACGGCTGTCCTACAAGCAATGTGCGGAAACATGCAGAACAGAGGCGTAACCAGAACCTTTAGGGCCTCCCGGTGCAAGAAAACATAAATGCCCCCACACGGTGGCAGCATGCAAGGGCCCTCTCACAAATGCGACCTTTGTGACCCCGGTGGTTTCGCCACTGGTGTCAGTCATTTTTTTAATTTTTGTTATTTTATTGTTTTATTATTTTTTCCCATGTTATTTAATTAAATGTAATTTAACCCTTTCACGCCTAAGCCTACAGTTAGGTCCATATATATTTGGACACTGGCACAATTTTAGATTTTTCAGGTATTTACCAAAACATATTCAAGCTATAGTTCTATAATGGATATGAGCTGAAAGTGCACACTCTCAGGTTTTTGTTTTTTTTCAAATATAAAGTTTATTCAACTCCAAACTGGGGCGAGGACCCCAAAGCATAAATAAAAGTGCATATACAGGTTTTGTCACAGCAAATTCAACACAAATTAGACATTCAAATGGTAGACAGTATTACATGTGTGAGTTCGATTATTGAGACATGTATACATCCTTTAACTGAGCTTGCACCTGTTAAGCACGACCTTTATTTCAGGTAACAAAATCAGGATATTCCTCACCTACTTTTTCCATTTTTCTAATCACTCTCAGGTTTAATTTGAGGGTATGTACATCCAAATCAGAGGAAGAGTTTAGGAATTACAGCTCTTAAGAATAGCCATCCCCCCTTTTTCAAGGGACCAAAAGTAACTGGACAATCCATCAATTAAGCAGGTAAAAGGTCTGAAATTTATTCTAAGTGTGGTATTTGCATTTGGAATCTATTGCTGTGAACCTACATCATGCGTTCAAAGGAGCTGTCCATGCAAGTGCAACAGGCCATTGTAAGGCTTCAAAAACTAAACAAATTCATCAGAGAGATGGCAGCAACATTAGGAGTGGCCAAATCAACAGTTTGGTACATTCTGAGAAAAAAAGAACCCACTGGTGAGCTCAGCAACATAAAAAGGCCTTGACGTCCACGGAAGACAACAGTGGTGGAAGTTCGCAGGATCCTCTCTATGGTAAAAGAAAACCCATTCACAACATCCAGACAAGTGAAGGGGACTCTCCAGGAGGTGGGCGTATCATTGTCAAAGTCTACAATCAAGAGAAGACTTCACAAGAGCAAATACAGAGGGTTCACCACAAGGTGCAAACCATTCATAAGCCTGAAGAATAGAAAAGCCAGATTAGACTTTGCCAAAAACATCTAAAAAAAACAGACAAGTCCTGGAAAAGCATTCTTTGGATGGATGAATCTAAGATTAATATGTACCAGAATGAAAAAAGAAAAAAGTGTGAAGAAGGCTTGGAACAGCTCATGATCCAAAGCACACAACGTCATCTGTAAAACATGGTGGAGCTTGCAGTGTGATGGTATGGACATGCATGGCTTCCAGTGTCACTGGGTCATTGGTGTGTATTGATGATGTGACAGAAGACAGAATCAGTCGGATGAATTCTGCAGTGTTTAGAGATATACTGTCAGCCCAGATTCAAAGTTGATTGGATGACACTTCACAGTACAGATGGACAATGATCTAAAACACACTACAAAAGCAACCCAGGAGCTTTTGAAGGAAAATAAGTGTAATATTCTGCAATGGCTGAGTCAATCACCTGATCTCAACCCAATTGAGCATTTCACTTGCTGAAGGCAAAACTAAAGGCAGAAAGACCCACAAACAAAGAACAACTGAAGACAGCTGCAGTTAGAGCCTGGCAAAGCATCAGAAAGGAGGAAACCCAGTCTTTGGTAATGTCCATGGGTTCCAGACTTCAGGCAGTCATTGCCAGTAAAGGATTCTCAACAAAATATTAAAAAATGAAAATTATATTTATGATTATATTCATTTGATCAATTACATTTGAGCCCCTGAAAAGGGGGGGACTGTGTATAAAAATGGTCGCAGTTCCTAAAATCTGTACTTGATATTTATGTTCAACTCCTTGAATTAATTTTATTTGGATTGTTTCATTTTAATTTTATGTTGGTGGCATACAGAGCCAAAAGTATGAAAATTGTGTCTGTGTCCAAATATATATGGACCTAACTGTATTTCTGACATTTGTTGCTTACAAGTTAAAATCTGTATTTTTTGTTAGAAAATTATGTAGACCCCCCTAAACATTATATATATATATATATATATATATATTTAGCAGAGACCCTAGAGAATAAAATGGTGATCGTTGCAATATTTTATGTCACACTGTATTTGCGCAGCGGTCTTTCAAACTCACTTTTTGTGGAAAAAAGACACTTTCGTGAATTAAAAAAAAAAAACGAAACAATAAAGTTAGCCTAATTTTTTTGTATAATGTGAAAGATGATGTTACGCCGAGTAAATAGATACCCAACATGTCACGCCTTGAAATTGCACACACTTGTGGAATGGCGACAAACTACGGTACCTAAAAATCTCCATAGGCAATGCTTTAAAAAAAAAAAATTAATTAACGGTTACCAGGTTAGAGTTACAGAGGAGGACTTTTGCTAGAATTATTGCTCTTGCTCTAGCGATCGCGGCAATACCTCCCATGAGTGATTTGAACACCGTTTACATATGTGGGCTCGACTTACGCATGCGGTTTTGTTGCTGCGCCAGCTCGCAGGGACGGGGGCGCTTTAAACATTTTTTTTTTAAATTATTATTTATTTTCTTATTATTTGTTTTTTTTTACATTCTCTCTTAAAAGAAAAAAAAATCTGATCACTTTTATTGCTGTCACAAGGAATATAAACATCCCATGTGACAGTAATAGGTGGTGACAGGTACTCTTTATGGAGGGATCGGGGGTCTAAAAGACCTCCTTTGCACTTAAAAGTATTCAGATTGCCAAAAACGGCAACGAATACTGTCATTTTAAATAAATCTGCGCCATTGGTAGCCAAGTAAATCGGAAGTGACGTCGCTTCCGTGTGTTTTCCATAGGAGACTGGAATGTTTCCGGCTTTGTTTCAGTCTCACTCTAGCCGGTGGAAGTGCCGGATTGTGGATTGGGTCTCCCAGTGGGACGGGAGGCCTGGGAATAGTGGCGGAAGGCGGCGGGAGGGGGGGTTTGTCCCCTCCCGCTCCATCGGGATAACAGCCGAGCGGCTTTTAGCCGCATCTGTTGTTATCCCTAAAAAGCCGACCATCCGTCTTAAAAAACGGTACCTCACCCCGGTAAAACCCCTTAAAGCCGAGGCCGCATATGTGCGTACGGTCGGCGCTAAGGGGATACTATATAAATATATATTATATTAATATAGACATTTATTGGGACGCCTGCCTTTACACACACATGAACTTTAATGGCATCCCAGTCTTAGTCCGTAGGGTTCAATATTGAGTTGGCCTGCCCTTTGCAGCTATAACAGCTTCAACTCTTCTGGGAAGGCTGTCCACAAGGTTTAGGAGTGTGTCTCTGGGAATATTTGACCATTCTTCCAGAAGTGAATTGGTGAGATCAGGTACTGATTTTGGATGAGAAGGCCTGGCTTGCAGTCTCCACTCTAACTCATCTCAAAGGTGTTCTATCGGGTTGAGGTCAGGCCAGTCAAGTTCCTCCATCCCCAAACTCGCTCATCCATGTCTTTATGGACCTTGCTTTGTGCACTGGTTGCGCAATCATGTTGGAACAGGAAGGGGTCATCCCCAAACTGTTCCCACAAAGTTGGGAGCATGAAATTGTCCTGACCTCACAAATGCGCTTCTGGAAGAATGGTCAAACATTCCCATAGACACACTCCTAAACCTTGTGGACGGCCTTCCCAGAAGAGTTGAAGCTGTTATGGCTACAAAGGGCGGGCCAACTCAATATTGAACCCTACGGACTAAAGCCTCATAGACACATATAATATAGCAGAGATGGTGATTCAGGATCCAGATATGTGAGCGGTACCAGCAAATGACGGTGTCAAACCCCCCCCCCCCAACCCCCCACCGCTATTTCAGCAGGTAAAACCATTCCCATATACAGTATACAGTATATATTTCATACATGTGTAGCTGTTAGCTCGGAGTTGCCTTTAAACACGCAGGTACATTCATACCCACCTCATTATATGAAGCGCCGCAGCTTTGCCTACAGTCGCAGCCCATCGCTGACTACATATGTTTATATAATCTGCGGTGAAATAATGTATGGAAAAGATCTGCTCTCAATTTTATACGCATCTGGGCACCGGTCACATCCAGAACAGATCGGGTTACTGAGCGTTCAGAATGTGATTCCCTCTCTCTATATATACATCTACAGCTTGTTCTGCTTTAACATCAGCAATGAAACATTGTACCAAAAAAAAAATACATTCATAAATGAACCCTTTATGGATTAAAATTAACCACTTGACCTTCAAAATTTTTTACCCCTTACATAACCAGGCCATTGTTTTGCTATTTAGAACTGCCCTACTGTAACCACTTAAGGACCGCCCCACATACACGTACATGCGGCAGGTGCGGCACTTAAGCGCATAATCACCAACCTGTACGTCATCGCTTGTCATCTGCTCCCGTCAGCCGGGACCCACTGATTGGCTCCCGCTTTGCCCAATAACAGCGGGTCTCGGCAGCTGCAATGGTCTGCCGGGACCCGCAGCCATAGAAATAGTTATACATTTCTATAACTTTTGCGCAAACCAACCAATATACGCTTATTGGGATTTGTTTCTTTTTTTTTACCAAGAGTATGTAGCAGAATAAATATCGGCGTAAATTGATAAAGAAATTAGATTTTTTTACATTTATTTTAATTGGGTATGTTTTAAAGCAGAAAGTAAAAAATATTGTTTTTTTTTTTTTTTTATTCAAAATCGTCGCTCTTTTTTACAAAAAATAAAAACTGCAGAGGTGATCAAACACTACCAAAAGAAAGCTATGTAAACAAGGCAGACTGCTGTTCTGGGAGAGGGGAAGACAGAGATCTTTTGTTCCTGCTAATCAGGAACACAGATGTCTCTCTTCCTCCAGTCAGTCCATCCCCCACACGATTAAACAATTAAAAAAAAATAGAAAGTCCATAAATCTATTCCCTAGTAATAGTTTGTAGACGCTATAACTTTTGCGCAAACCAATCAATATACGCTTATTGGGATTTTTTTTACCAAAAATATGTAGCAGAATACATATTTGCCTAAATTGATAAAGAAATGGAATTTCTTACATTTTTTTTATTGGGTGTGTTTTATAGCAGAAATGTAAACAAGGCAGGCCGCCATTCTGTGAGAGGGGATACAGAATACAATAAAAAAAAATAGAAAGTCCATAAATCTATCCCATAGTTTGTAGACGCTATAACTTTTGGAAAAATCAATCAATACACGCTTATTGGGATTTTTTTTTTTACAAAAAATATGTAGCAGAATACATATTGGCCTAAATTGATAAAGAAATTTGATTTTTTTTTTACATTGTTTTTATTGAGTATGTTTTATAACAGAAAGTAAAAAAATATTGTTTTTTTTTTTCAAAATTGTCGCTCTTTTTTATAGCACAAAAAATAAAAACTGCAGAGGTGATCAAATACCACCAAAAGAAAGCTCTATTTGTGGGAGAAAAAAGAAGATCAATTTTATTTGGGTACAGCGTCGCAAGACCGCGATATTGTCATTCAAATTAGGCAGTGCCGTGCAGCAAAAAATGACCTGGTCATTAAGGGGGTAAAACCTTCCGGGGCTGAAATGGTTAACTGGCATTTGTGCAGTCATGCAACACTGTATCCAAATTAAATTTATATAATTTTTTCACACAAATAGAGCTTTCTTTTGGTGGTATTTGATCACCGCTGTATTTTTAATTTTTTTATTATATAAACAAAAAAAGACCAAAAATGTGGAAAAAAACCCAATATTTTCTACTTACGTTAACCACTTGCCACTTTTACCTCCTTCCTGCCCAGGCCACTTTTCAGCTTTCAGCGCTGCCACACTTTGAATGACAATTGCGCAGTCATGCAACACTGTACCCATTTGAAATTTTTATTATTTTATTTTTCACACAAATAGAGCTTTCTTTTGGTGGTATTTAATCAACACCACTGGGTTTTTTTTTGCTAAATAAATTAAAAAAAGACCGAAAATTTGGAAAAAATAATATTTTTTTCATAGTTGTATGTTATATAAATGAAAAAAGGACCAAAATTATTGAAAAAACACTCTTAAAGTGGAAAATATATGTTATAAACATATGCAATAAAATCTAATTTCTTTATAGAATTAGGCCAAAATATTCTGCTACATGAGAAAAGATCCCAATAAGAATATATTAATTGATTTGTGTGAAAGTTATAGGGTCTACAAGCTATGGGATATATAATTAAAAATTGATCAATCCAGATATACTCATTCTTTGGTGAAAATAACCCAAATCAGTGTATATTATTTAGTCTGTAGGAGTCCACAAACTATGGGATATACTGTATGTCTATCTATCGATCAATCCTGATGTACTGATGGCCTCATTCTTTTAGGCCCTTAAAACACCAGGACAGTACAAATACACACCCCCCCCCCCCCCCCCCATGACCCCTTTTGGAAAATAGACAGTCTGAGGTATTTTTTTTTTTTAGTTGTAATTTTTTGTTACAATTTTTTGTAAAATGAAAAAAGTAAAAAAATGTTTTTTTTTCAAATTTTTTTTTACATATTGTCCCCACTGCAGTACAGCGCCATCATATGACTAGTGTGGAGGTGATCAGAGATATTGACTGGTGACAGTATGTTAAAAAATAAAATAAACATTTTATTCAATTTTATTAAAACATTTTTGACAATTTTTTTACTTTTTTTGTTTATCTACTATTTTTTACATACTTTTGTCAAAGTATATCAAACTAGAACAGCCACACCACCCCTGATACAAGGGGGAGTGGGGTGCTTCAACACCATCTATCCTCCCCTCCTCCACATACAATGTACCTTCAACCATGTAATGTGAACAGGTGGCACCTGTCCTATACAGTCGGGTTCTTGGACAATCAACATCTCCCTTGACATATTTTAGCTAGGGTATTTGTCCAATACTTATTTGGACACCACTTCATGTTACTACTACCCTGTTTCCCCGAAAATAAGACCTAGCGTGATTGTCGGTGATGGCTACAATATAAGCCCTACCCCCCAAATAAGCCCTAGTTAAAGTCCCTGTAGGTCTTATTTTCAGGGAAGGGCTTATTTTCGGGGAAACAGGGTAGGGCTTATTTGGGAGGTAGGGCTTATATTGCAGCCATCACCGACAATCACGCTAGGTCTTATTTTTGGGGAAACAGGGTAGTAGCTACACCAGGGTTTATCAGTCAAAGTTTAATGGAACCCTAGGGTTCCTTCAGAGATTGCTAGGGGTTTCTTGAGCAATAAGCAATTTCTTCCAGTTCCCACCGACACCAGTGTTTTTTTTAGTTATAATCCTTCTCAATGACCATCTATCCTCCACATACAATGTGCCTTCAAACATGTAACGTGAACAGGTGACACCTGTCCCATACAGTCAGGTTCTTGGACAATCAGCATCTCCCTTGACATATTTTAGTGGCCCTATCATGATTTGATTAAAGTGATTGAGTTATCCTTGTGGCGTTAAATGCTAGGGTATTTGTCCAATACTTATTTGGACGCCACTTTGTGTCACTACTAGTAGCTACACCAGGGTTTATCAACCAAGGTTCAATGGAACCCTGGGGTTCCTCCAAAGATTGCTAGGGGTTCCTTGAGCAATAAGCAATTTCTTCCTCTTAGATAAGTTCCCACCGACACCATTGATCTTTTTAGTTATAATTCTTCTCAATGACCACAAATGTAAGGAGCATTCTTCCCACTGGCCATCACACTAACGTATCATGAGTTGTAGATATAATAATTTTTAGCAGTCTTTCCCTGAGACCAGAAAATTCTTTTCAAGGGTTCCTCTGTGTTGAAAAGGTTGAGAAAGTCTGAGTTACACCATGACCTGGATAAATTCTGGCCCCTATGGTACCTATTCTTCTCGCCACAAGATGACCTTGATTAAATGATACCGAATATCATTCAACCTGGAATGCCGGGGAAAGACTAAGTGCAGGGCCTCATGGTCCAAACCCCTGAGCACAGTGCCCAGCACTCATAGTATGTGGATGCATAAAACAGCACTGATGTCAGCTCTGCTCTGTGCATCATCCATAACTGCCCACCGCCAGAAAAGGACCTAGCATATCACATGACCAACCAAAAGATGTCAGAAAATACTAAGCCCACCTTTAAGTGCCTTAAGTGCTATTGCAGCTTTTTGAATTGGGGTCCATTTCATAAAAAAAGCAAAATCTTGGACCTCAGAACATAGATTTTGTTACTAACAGGCTTTAATGCTTTAAACCCTCTTAGGAAACATTTCAATCTGTTGTGCATTTACGACAAAAGTGAAATCAGTCCAATCCCTATGTTGTTAATATATTTCAATTTGAGATTAATTTTCTTGTTTCTGTTTTTGATTAGCTCAAACGAAAAAAAAAAAAAATAACAATATTGTACATAGAAAGAAAGAGCTAATGGCTTTTAATGCCCTGAACTTTGTCCAGCCGTGGCACCAGACGTTCCATTAAAGAGGAAACAATGGAAACGGTTATTGCTAGCCTAATGGGTTTGTCAGTTCTGTCCCTGCCATTCAACTCCCAAATAATGACTTTGACTGCCTGACTTGGGTCTAAATTGGCCACAGAGGCCCTCGAATGACCAATGATTAATAGTTCAATAAGTAACAACGATCCACTAGCATGTGCTAACATAAGTAAGTGCTGTAATGCCCCGTACACGCGATAGGATTTTCCGACGACAAAACCGTGTTTTTTTTTCTGAAGGATGTTGGCTCAAACTTGTTTTGCATACACACGGTCACACAAATGTTGTCGGAAATTCCGAACGTCAAGAACACGGTGATGTACAACACGTACGACGAGCTGAGAAAAATGAAGTTCAATAGCCAGTGTGGCTCTTCTGCTTGATTCCGAGCATGCGTGGAACTTTTGTGTGTCGGAATTGTGTACACACGCTCGGAATTTCCGACAACAAGTTTTGTTGTCGGAAAATTTGAGAACCAGCTCTCACAAACATTTGTTGGCAGAAATTCGGCCAACAAATGTTCTATGGAGCATACACACGGTCGGACTTTCCTACAACTAGCTCACATTCAACATTTGCTGTCGGAAAATCCAATTGTGTGTACAGGGCATAAATACTACCAGGTGAGGGTCTTTGAGGGTCTTACAAAAGTCTCAACTAAGCTCCACCCCTGTCCCATCTGCATCCTATGGGCTCAAGGACGACTCCAAATTGAACATATATATTATCTTCTGCCAAAGAACCAAGCTCTGGTAGATTAACCTAAAGTTGTTGGTCTATTTTTGTACCAATTTAAAGTCTTTCATAGACCACCAAACCCAGCAAGAACCCAAGCTGTCCCACCAAGCTATCATGACAAGAAGAAACTACCAACCCAAACTGCTAATCAGGAAAAGAAGAATTCTCCAGCCTTCCCTTCTGGAATGACCTCCAGCAATGCCGCTGTCACTACCCCTGTGGCTCCTCCAAGAGGTCTAACAGAACATCATAGATAGATAGATAGATAGATAGATAGATAGATAGATAGATAGATAGATAGATAGATAGATAGATAGATAGATAGATAGAGAGATAGAGAGATAGATAGAGAGATAGAGAGATAGATAGAGAGATAGATAGATAGATACATTGGAAATGAAAAGCAGCAGGTGAGCTCATTTCTTTGTCCTTTCGCGCCTTCCTCCTGCATCATTCAACCTCAATGGCTGAATGGAAAAATCCAAGGGTTTGATTATTTTCATGCAATATATTTATGTGCTTTTTCCTAATGAGTTGCACCAGTCCAAATTGTATTTTATGACATGGCAGCCTACTTTGTTGAACAAAACCGAAGGGTCACATAAACATCAGTTGCCCGCGCAGGTGTTCTTCCACATCAACATGACTAGTCAACTGAAAATGCTGAGCCACCATGCTCCCTTGTTAGCAACACTGCTGCCCTTCTTACCAATTCCTCTGACTGCCCAGCTCTCCCAGTTCACTTGGCTCTCTTAGCCTTTAGTCACAGCACCCTGCTGCACAGCCCACTTCTGGGCTCTGGATAGGGGTCCTCCTGACACCCAAATAGGAGCCAACCTGACTCCTGGGACAAGACCTCCTGTCTCCAAAATGGGAACTATCTCCAAACTAAGGATGAGCTCCGGCGTGTTCGCACACTCCACGTGCAGGAAATCGGCACGGCGCTGCGCTAATCACAGGCAGTGAGACATTTTCCCGATGTGCGGCTCCAGCACGGCGGACCCGATCTAGGTGGCGGGTGGCGAGCTGCGGGGCAGGGGCTCCAGTGTCCCCATCTCCAGCATGGCGGCTTTCGCCGTGCATCTCCTCTCAGCTCCTCCTAGGCACTAGGCGTCCTAAAGGATCACCTGACGTTTTAGCCAACCAGGAGACGGGTCTCACGAACCGCTTCCTGATTGACGGGGAGGAGATTTAGTGTGAAAGTAGCGAGTATTCATTCGCTATTGTCACACAACTGGGTGGGATTGGGACGCAGTGCCCTGCGCCCTCCCTTTTTTTTTTAAGCCTATTAGAGCCTCTGGCTTCAAAAAAACACACCCGCCCATTGGAATCCATATTCCGGCGCTTGTATGTAGATCAAGGGGTTGAACGTATGGATAGGGGGGGGGGGGCAGCGCCTGTGCGTTCCTAATGGACGTGCCGCCACTGCCTGTGTCCTGATTTTACTCAATAGGTCCATAAAGACATTGATGAGCATATTTGGGGTGGAGGAACTTGACTGGCCTTTGGGATGAATTAGAGGGGAGACTGGGAGCCACCAAATGATTTGGACCAATGCACAAAGCAAGGTCCATAATAACATGAATGAGGGGGTTTGGGGTGGAGGAACTTAACTGGCCTCCATAGAGTCCTGACCTCAACCCAATAGAACACCTTTGGGATGAGCAGAGACTGCGAGGCCAGGCCTTCTCGTCCAACATCAGTAGCTCACCACACAAATGCGCTTCTGGAAGAATGGTCAAACATTCCCATAGACACACTCCTAAACCTTGTGGACGGCCTTCCCAGAGGAGTTGAAGCTGTTATAGCTGCAAAGGGTGGGCCAACTCAATATTGAACCCTGCGGACTAAGACTGGGATGCCATTAAAGTTCATGTACGTGTAAAGGCAGGCGTCCCAATATTTTTGGTAATATAGCGTAGATAGATAGATAGATAGATAGATAGATAGATAGATAGATAGATAGATAGATAGATAGATAGATAGATAGATAGATAGATAGATAGATAGATACTGGACATTGCATTGAGAGGAGAAGCAGCAGATGAGCTCATCTCTCTCCCGCTCTTCCTATTAGCATCATTTAACCTCAATGGCTGGATGGAACAATGCAAGAGATATAGTGGGACATCATAACATACAGTATAAAAGATAGATACTGCAGATGATAGATTTAGCATGTCACAAAATAATAAACAAATAGAAGCTTTTCCCAGGCCGGGGTGAATGATGTTGCCTCTTACATTTTTCTCGATTTATTATGGACGGTTTCCGTCACTGGTAGCAGTAAACCCGCCGAGTCACACAGCCATAAAGCACGGCTGGGACTTTTTCGCTGTATCTCAGGCTGTTTGCTGTGAGTCTGCACTTCTCCAATTCTCATGTAAATGTTTAGTGTCCATGGATACACTGCGCTCTGCTGACATGTGCATTTCCTATCATCCCGCGCTGCCGGGGAACGCGTCCTGAGACTCCATTACACAGCAGCCCCCTCTGACTCCTCTGTCCAATTGCCAACATTAACCCAATTTAGCCTCTGTAAGTATATGTAGTGTGGTCATTGATCTATAGGGTTAAACATGGCCATTCAGGCATACTGTGCATGCATTGTTATACCAGATTAGAGTTCATGTTCATCACTATTCTAATATATCAACCCAGACCTGGGCTATTATGCAGCATTGGGTATTGTCAGTTCCACGGCCTTTAACCTCCATGGCGGTTTTCCCGAGTGTGGCTCGGGGGTTAAGTTTCAGCACCATTAGCGGTAACGCCCAAGCCACACTCGGGATTGCATCTCAGGATCTTGGTGCAGGTTACTTACCTTCTCCCCAGGATCCTGCGATGCCCCCCCCCCCCGCTGTGTCTGCTAGCTGTGTCCTCCGCCCGATGCCTCTGTGTGCCGGGCTTCGTTCACTGCAAGCGTCGCAACGCACTGGCGCGGAGCCCCGGCGGCAAATTCAAAAAGTACAAAATTCATAACACATACAGTACACTTAGTGTATGAAATCATTTCACATCCCTTTTGTCCCCAGTGCTTTGTCCAGTGCCCTGCATGCAGTTTTATATTATATATACTGTTCTTTCTGCCTGGAAACTTGAGATTGTCCGTGGCAACCAAAAAGTGCCCCTTTACGTCAAAAGTGGTTTTAGACCAGCTAGAAAACAGCGATAGTAAATTAGAACACTTGCAGAATTGAGCGATAGTGAAACGTGGGGAAATTCATTTTGTTATTATTATTCTTTATAATTATTTATAGTTATTTATTATATTAAAAATTATGATTTTGTCTTTCAAACTTGGTCATACCCGGGATGTCTAGTAGACTCTTGTTTGGACAGATTTAAGTGTTTTTTTGCTAAGAGTTACAGGCCTGCAATATAAAATGCCAAATTTCAATGCAAAACAATTGTACCGCTTTGAGACGTAAAAATCTGACATAATCATACCGCCAGGGTGGCTACAGGAGTATAACCAAAGCTTTTTCCCCAAAGTGGCCATAATCTGAGTGAGACTGCCCCGAGGGTAGGTCTATCAAACGTGGGCCATGGGCAGGAGTAGCAATGTCCTGGGGACTAGTCTGGAGATATCTGTAGATATGAGATGCCTTGTTTCCAAGCCCTAGATCTGGTCACCTTTATCAGGAGGCCAGGTGCTGAATATCACCAGGGACTCGTGACCCACAGACTGGGAGCATCCAAAGGAAAGAAAATCAGCTGCACTCCATGAATACCTTTAATATCTTTTATTCAGTCAAATCACACATCAGACAGTTCCTGTCTGTGACCCCCCCACTGACGCGTTTCGCCCACAAGACTGGAATGACTCATGGTCTAGATTAAATAAAGTTACCAGCATTTGAGTCTTCACAGAGTGCAGCCATAGTTTTTCACTTTGATTTTGTACAGCTTTCTGAATAACGCCCAGTCATCAGAAAGACCATCTCTGACATTAATATACTTTAGTAATTTTCAGGGAATAAATGTTTTTAATTACACTGAAAATAAAATGTATGAAGATCCATTTTGCCTAGAAAGCAAAACCCCACAAAAAAGGATTTTTTTTTTCACAGAAAATCCCTAACAAAACAAAGAGTATATTTATAAAAAAAAATCGAATTTTCTGCTGAAGATACATGTCCAGAGCCAAGGAAATATTTTGCCACAATTCCTGCAAAGTATTACTGCAACTTGCCCCTCTGCCTATTGCTATTAAAGGTGAGAGTATAAGTGATGTAGCACTACCCCCACATGGGTTGCAGATGTCTGGGCTCCCCACTCCTACGCAGCTCAAGCTCCCTTAAATATGCAGGACAACCCTCCTAGCCTCCGCCCTCTAGTTTCCAGAACATTCTCCAACAATCCAGAACCAGGGGGAGAGCTGCCTGCATGAATCATCCAGCCCTGAACTCCAGTAAACCCCGACCCAGATTTCATCACTCAGGCTTACCTACTCTGACACTAGCAGCACAATAGAGGTTGCTACAGAGAAAATACATTGAAAATGTAAATGAGGCTATAAATGTATTGCTTATTATCAGCATCTGTAGTAAGGTTGATTGTACTTGGGAAAAAAATAATGTTCTTTAAAGCAACCCTGTCAGGTTAAAAAAAAAAATTGCCGGATGACTGGGTCAGAGCAACTTCAGAACTGCAGGTCTTGTGGGATTTTCCCAGTCTGCAGGGGTTAGGACCAACCAAAAGTGGCCCAAGGAAGGAAACACAGTGACGGGTAGACATGTGCAATTAGTTTAGTTCCGAATTAATTTTTTAACGAATTTCGACAAATTCGTTAATTCGGAAACATCCAAATTAAGGAAAACCCGTTTAACGAATTTTTCAGAATATTCGTAAATTCAAATATTCGAAAATTCGTAAATTATTAAATTTGAAAATTCATATATTCGTAAATTCGAAATTCAAAAATCCTTAAACCTGATGATTTGAAAATCTGAAATAATAGCTAACTATTCAAATATAGGTATTGAAATTTCCATTCCATTAGTGAAGGTAACTAATACATATTTGATCCAAAGTTACGAATTATCCGAAATAACGAATGCCGCAACTAAACAAATGGAACGTAACAAATTATTAATAATAAATAACAATAATAATAAAAGCTTTTTATTATTATTATTAATTTGATCCATTCCATTTGTTTAGAGTAATACATTTTAAATTAATAATAAATAATAATAATAGTAATAATAATAATAATAATAATAATAAAAAGTTTTTAATATTATTGTTATTTATTATTAATAATTTGTTACATTCCATTTGTTTAGTTGCGGCATTCGTTATTTTGGATAATTCGTAACTTTGGATAAATTCATATTCGTTACCTTCACTAACAGTCAAATTTGAAAAGAAAATTCCAATACCTATAATTTATTAGTTAGTTAGTTAGTTAGTTAGTTAGTTAGTTAGTTAGTTAGTTAGTTAGTTAGTTTCTATTTAGAATTTTTGGATTTTCGAATTTTCGAATTTACGAATTTATGAATTGCGATCATAAGGAATGACCCGAAAAACAAAACAAAAAGAAAAACAAGAACGAATGAAACGAAAACGAACATTTTTTTCGGCAGAGCACATGTCTAGGGATGGGCAGAATGGTCCCCTGTTCGGTTCAGACCAGAACTTCCGAACACCATGAACGTTCGGACCCGAACACCTAACCCCATTAAAGTCAATGGGACCCGAACATTAAATATCAAAAGTGCCTATAGAGATAATCTTGATGAAAGCAAGAATGTGGGTGGCAGGGACTGTTTTTTTTTTTCCGCTTCAGAAGATGGGGCAGAGAAATTTGTCGGGTACAGTCTACAGCTGGTGGTGTGCTGCTGGTAGATGAGCTGCTAGGACCTTGGACACCCTGTGCTATACCATCATCCCTGTCAGTGGAGGCTGCTGAAAGGTAATGACTCGGTATCGCAGGGGCAGACTGAAGTGGGTAATTAGGAGGAAGAGGAGGAGGAGGAGGGACAGATTTCTGCCGCTTTTGTGTGGTTTTTATGTGCTCTTGCCAACGGGCTGAGTGGTTAGATGTTAAATGCCTTGTTAGGCATGTGGTACCCAAATGGTTGGTGTTTTTGCCACGTTTGATGTGCCTGTGACACAGTTTGCAGATGGCAACAGTGCGATCTGCTGCAGATGTGCTAAAAAAGGCCCAGACAGCTGAGCTTTGGGGAGTAGGCCGGGAGATAACAGCTTCAGAATGTGATGGAATAGGGTGGCTGCTCTCTACTCTTTCTTGATGCCGACCTCCTAGGAGTTGTGCCGCCTCACCTTCAGTTTCCTCCTCTGCTCTATCTGGCACCCAAGTCGCATCAGTGACCTCATCATCATCATCTCCATCTCCATCATTACCACTGGAGACAACTTGGCAATACGCTGCGGCTTGGGGAACATGAATGCCAATTTGTCTACCAGTGTTTCTCCCTCTCTCTAGGCTCATGTTCCTGTCATCCTCAACCTCAGAACCAGCATCTGAATCCAGTAATGGCTGGGCATCATCAAGAAGCAAGTGGCTGACGCTGTGGTCAAATAACTCAGCTGACTCCTCAATGGCTGATGTTAGGGCTATGGCAGGAATAGATGTGGACAAGGAGGCAGGTTTATCCACTCTGGCAACTGCAGGGGACTGCACACTTGTCTCTGTTTGTGTGACAGAGGATGAGGAGGATGAGGAAGGTTTAGTAAGCCGGTCCACCACCTCCTCTGCATGCTGTGGCTGGATAGCATGGGCAAACTCACTAAACAGAGGAAATGATGCCCTGCCTGAGGACTGACCACCAGGTCCCCCTTTGCCTGTAGACACATTTGTTGCTGGCCCCCTTACAGTGCCAAGGGAACGTCTTTCTCTCCTTGTTGTTCTCCCAGACAATATTGGGAGGAAGGGGCGGTGCTTATAAGCAAATGTAAAGGAGAAGTTGAAATCTGTACATAGATGCACTTTAATCAATGTAAAGAGGTGTTTGGTGCCTTTTAATTTGAGTACTCACACTACACAGACACACTCCATGGATACAATACAATATACTGCAATATAGTGCACCAAACGTACAGGCAGTAACGCACGCAAAACGATATGGCGTTAAACTGGCAGTAACGCACAAAACTATATGGCGTTAAACCTGTAGTAACGCACACAGAACTATATGGCGTTAAACTGGCAGTAATGCACGCAAAACTATATGGCATTAAACTGGCAGTAACGCACGCAAAACGATATGGCATTAAACTGGCAGTAACGCACGCAAAACTATATGGTGTTAAACTGGCAATAATGCATGCAAAATGATATGGCGTTAAACTGGCAGTAATGCACGCAAAACTATATGGCGTTAAACTGGCAGTAACGCACGCAAAACTATATGGCGTTAAACTGGCAGTAACGCAATCAAATAGAGTGACGGTGTTCAACCATCACTACACTGAAGCTATCTGAGCTGTCCCTATTCTAGCTATATACTAATGTCAAGATTACTGTCACAATCTCACTACACTACAGTGAAACTATCTGAGCTGTCCCTACTCTAGTTGCACACTATGAAAAGCTGAATGATGGTCCTCCTCACTACACTCACACTATCCCTAGACTGACACTAAACTAATATTCTCCACTGACAATTGAAGCAAAATAGCACAGTATAGCACTGAACAGAGCCCTGTTCTATCTCTCTTCACGCCAAAATCACACTGAAAATGGCTGCCATTGAAAGAATATTTTTATACTGTGGGGCGGGAATGAGCCATGATTGGATAAAGTCATGATGACAGTGTCCAATCATGACTCTGACAGCGCTCTGTGCCCTGATTGGCTGAAGCTTTCACTGTTTCAGCCAATCAGGGCTTGCAATGCGCTGTTCAAGGCAAAAATGCATTGTGTGCGGTTGGGGCGGGGGGGGGGGGGGCGAACAAACGGTCGAACGTCCCGTGTGTTCGGCTGTTCTTCGAACGTCCGAACAACGAAAGTTCGGCCCGGACTTTTGCTCGGGCCGAACCGTTCGCCCATACCTACACTAGCCTAGTGACAGGTTCATGGGTGGTCAAGGCTCATTCATGTACATGGAAAGGGAAGGCTGGCCTGTGTAGTCTGATCCAATAGGAGTGCTAATGGAGCTCAAATTGCTGACAAAGTTAATGTTGGGTCTGATAGAACACACAGTGGATCGCAGTTTGCTGTGTATGGGGCTGTGTAGCCACAGACCGGTCAGGGTGTCCATGCTGACCCGTGTCAACAGCCCAAAGTACCACCAATGGGCATGGGACCACTGAGCAATGGAAGAAGGTGGGCTGGTCTGATAAAAACACATTTCTTTTCCTTTATGTGGATGATGGCCGGGTGTGTCACCTACCTGGGGGAAGACATGGCACCAGGATGTAGTATGGGAAGAAGGCAAGCCAGCAGAGGCAGTGTGTTGCTTTGGGCAATGTTCTGCTGGGAGACCTTGGCCATTCATGTGGATGCTACTTTGACATGTACCACCTACCTAAACGTTGTTGCTGACCAAGTAGGGACAATTTAGACATGAGCTCGATTAACCTATCAGCATGTCTCTGGATTGTGGGAGGAAACTGGAGTACCTGGAGGATGGGCCTTGGTGGAACTTGGTTAAAGTGCCTTGGGGATCTCAGCGATAATCTGGCTGAACTCCCTTACTTTCCCCTGGGATGGGTCAGATGAAGCACACAAACTACTATGGTTTTAACACACGATTAAACATACAGTATATGGGGGAATGAACACAGGCCATTCCCTCATATCGTTTTTGAGTTATTTGCTGACTGCAATACTTAGTTCATCTGATTGCCCTGGAGGAAGAGCGAGTCTTGAAACACGTCTCACATCTGGGCAGCAATATATTTGATATAAAGCTACTGAATGTCCTCTTGAATTGGGAGGATTGACATATAATAACTCTCAATGTATTTTTTGCATATTAACGTTTTATTGAGAGATGTGGCACAATAACAGTAATAATAACACTTGATAACATTTGATCTCATCGCTCAACTACAGTACTTCATAACACAAAAATAAACAGTTATACACTGATGAAGTGTTTACTGTCAGGGCCATCTTTTCCAAAAATTAAGGAGTTAAAAAAAAAGAAAAAAGAAAAGCAAAAAGAAAAATTCAATAAAAAAAAAAAATTAAAAAAGAAAAAAAAAAACCTCACAATGTGTCGCAGTCTGGATGTGCTTACGATTATACCTTGTGATGTGGGGTATACTAGAAATCTATGGCCTGTAGTTAGGATTTAAATGCTGTATTAATAAAGTTCTGTAGGGTTTGTTTATAACTATATATAACTTTTATAACTATTTTGTGTTTATTCTGTTTTGGTGCCCTAAAAAATCCCCACCACCTGATACATCTCTTTTATTATATACTAGCAATTAGAGATGTGCACAACGAAAAAATTTGTTTCGTTTCAGATTAGTTTGTTATGTTAGAAATATTTTTTTTTTCGGAATTTGTTTTGTATATTCAGATTTGTTTCACATATTGATTATTTTCAATCGATTTGAAATTAGAATTTCGGAAGACAGCTAAATTAGTTCTATTTTTTCCATTTTCTTCTATTCTAATTTCTTCTTCTATCCCTCTTTCTTTCTCTCTCTATTTCTCTCTTTCCTGTTTTATTCTATTTTGTTCTATTCTATTTTACTTTTTTTTGCTTCTATTCTATTCTTTTCTATAATATTATGTATTATTCTATTCTGTTTTACTCTATTCTATTTTATTCTGTTTTTATCTAACTTATTTTATTCTATTCTATTCTATTTTTATAAAGAAGCCTAAGCCTCCATTAATAACTGAATGAATAGTCAAACTAAATAAGCTTATGAGAGTGAAAGAACTACGCAACGACCAAAATTCTCACTTCCAGGACATATGCCTTCCCTGGATATCCTATATATCCTTACTATCCTAGAATTCCTCCACCTGACCCCAAAATCCCAATTTTTTTTATACAGTATTGGACATCGACAGGCCCATGTCGTTTTTCCCCTCTTTTCTTTTTATTCTTTTTCTTATCTTCCTTCTTTCTTTTTTTTTTCTTTTTGCTTTTCTCCACGTTAGCTATGGTGTTTAATGCTTAATTTCTTAAAGTATATTTGCAATTCTATTTCATGGCAATTTATGTTAAGATCTACAGATATATCATTAAATATACCTAAGGCTCTTAAGAGCCCTACTGTACATTCTTATGTTATGAATTATATTGTTTTGGGGGTTTTTTTTGTTTTTTTTTCGCTTTCCCTTTTTTTTTCTCTCTCTTTTGCCTTTTTTTTGTAAATTCCTACAAATATTTATGATGAAAATTTCAATAAAGATATAGTATCAAATTTTAAAAAGCAAAAAAAAAGTCAGCGGGTCCCATGGACTCAATGTCCGCCGGAGGCCCGTGATCGTGTCACGGAGCAGCAGAGCGGGGAGGTGACTGTGTAAACAAGCCATTTCCCTGTTCTGCCTAACAACATGACAGAGATCACTGCTCCCTGTCATCGGGAGCAGTGATCTCTGTCATGTTGTAGTGAGCTCATCCCCCCCACAGTTAGAATCACTCCCTAGGACACACTTAACCCCTTGATCGCCAACTAGTGTTTAACCCCTTCCCTGCCAAAGTCATTTACACAGTAATCATTGCATTTTTATAGCACTGATCATTGTATAAATGATAATGGTCCCAAAATAGTGTCAAAAGTGTCCGATGTGTCCGCCATAATGTCGCAGTCACGATAAAAATCGCAGATCGCTGCCATTACTAATAAAAAAAAAAGAATAATAAAAATGCCGTAAATCTATCCTCTATATTCTAGACGCTATAACTTTTGCGCAAACCAATCAATATACGCCTATTGCAATTTTTTTTACTAAAAATATGTAGAAAAATACATATTGGCCTAAACTGAGAAAGAATTAATTTTTTTATATATTTTTTGAGGATATTTATTATAGCAAAAAGTTCAAAATATTGCTTTTTTTTTTTCAAAACTGTCACTCTTTTTTTGTTTATAGCGCAAAAAATAAAAACCGCAGAGACAATCAAATACCACCAAAAGAAAGCTCTGTTTGTGGGGAAAAAAAGGGCGTCAATTTTGTTTGGGTGCAACGTCGCACGACCGCGCAATTGCCAGTTAAAATAGTGTCAAATCGCAAAAAGTGCTCTGGTGAGGAAGGGGGTAAAATCTTCCGGGGCTGAAGTGGTTAATATTGTGATTCCAAAATTCAGATACATTTGAATCTCCAAATAATGAAAACTTCCTCCGAATTTTGATTCTGATTGAAAGGAAGCGCACGTGCCCACTAGCAATATTGGCGGGAGTGGGCACAGATGTAGATTCCAATCGCACCATTTTCTTAGTTATGTCCCCCCCCCTCCCCCCATATTGTGACATTGAGAAAGTCTTATAATGAAATAGCTTTAAGTGAGCCTGCTACTTTGCCTTAAAGGATCACTAAAGCTATTTTTTTTAAAATAACAAACATGTTATACTTACCTCCACTGTGCAGCTCGTTTTGCACAGAGTGGCCACGTACCTGATCTTCTGGGGGCCCTCAGCGGCTGTCTCGGCTTACCCCCCGCAAGGACTCAACACCTTCATGCGAGCTCCCTCGCATGGTGTTGAGTGCTTTACAGCCGGCGGCCATAGCCGCTCACTGTATCACTCGGCCCCGCCCCCCGGCGCGCCGCGTCATTGGATTTGATTGACAGCAGCACGAGCCAATGGCTGCGCTGCTTTCAATCCATCTACTCTAGCCAATCAATGGCCAGGCTGAGCGGCGAAGAGGATGTTGGGAGCGAGCGCGGGACTTTCGAGGGGTCAGGTAAGTAAAACGGGGGGGGGGGGGGGCTGGGGGGGCGGTATTGTCAGATGTTTTTCACCTTAATGCATAGAATGCATTAAGGTGAAAAAACTTTTACCTTTACAACCCCTATAAATTTATAGGATTACTTTAAAAAAAATAATTAAAAGTCAGCTTTCTATAGCTTCTAGTTGTACTTTATGGCATCTGTTAAACAGGTGGAGTATTTGGGAGTGGATACGGAAGGGTTCAGGGGGTTATCTGTGACTCTGAAAGACACAGAAAAAGAATAATAATGCAGATTGGGACACAGACGCAGAAACTATGCAGAATATTCTCTGTATGGGCGATCTCTCTAACACTCAATGAATTACTTAAAGCAGAAAACACCTGACACCGTTCAACATGAAGCTGTTGACTGTTCCTCCCGTGCTTTACAATTCATTACAACCTCCACCCTGATGATTAATGGTGTACCAGACTGATTCAAAATGGAACATTTCATGCATAGTATCTACATAATGAACTCAGTCCTGAGGGCTCATTTGATAAGGCAGTACATTTTTTTTTTGTTTCACAGGGCGGTGCGCACAATCAAAACGAACACCGGGTGCAAAAAATGTGAGCAAACAAGTTTGAAGCACACAAAAAAGTGCACAGGCCCTTGAGAGTGTACTCATGGGCCTCCTCCGAAGAGAAAGAACCCTGGCCATGATCACCACTGGGGTGTAAGTCTCCTGGCGGGGACTGGGGTGCTCGTGGTCCACCTGGCTGAAACCTGGCAAACCCCATTCTTCAGGGGATCTGCTGAGACAAGGTCCACCCAAGTACTAGGTGGGGAAGGGAGATCTCATGGGCAAGGGAGAACCTGACCATAAGGCCACATGCCTTTCCTCCTTTAGGGTAAGTTTGAGGACCTGCACCCTACTAATCAGAGGGGAGTAAAGTGCATACATGCTGGGCAAAAAGAGCAAATTAAATAAGTGCTTCGGGAGTGGCAAAGCACTACACAAAGGCTGGCCTTCCGGCAGGTATAAGGATTCCTCTGGTCTCAGCCAAAAGGCCTAGCCCAGCAGGCAGGTGTGCAAAAAAAGCGTGCAAGGGTGCTGTGACCATGGAGGAGGAGCATAGGTGTGCGCAGCCTATTGCATTAGGGTGTGCACCCTAAAGCTCAAACACACATGCATGTGTGTGTGTCTACATATATATGACCCCGGCAAATTGATCTCTCTGCCGGCACAGTGAAAGGGAAGAGCATAGACACTTCTCTTATGGCAGAGCCAGTAAGAGGTAGATCTTTCACATGTTCCTGCTGCTACACAGAGCGATAATACTAATGCGCATGGGGTGATTACCCTCACCTCTTCCCCCCCACCCCCCCCCCCCCCCACACACACACACACACACATAAAAACACACACACACAAAAAAAAAAACACTAAGAGCCCTTGCACACTGGGGCGGGGGGCGGTGTCGGCGGTAAAACGCCGCTATTATTAGTATGAGTAAGGGTTAAATACCACCGCAAAGCGCCTCTGCAGAGGCGCTTTGCCGGCGGTATAGCCGCGCCGTCCCATTGATTTCAATGGGCAGGAGCGGTAAAGGAGCGGTATACACACCGCTCCTTCACCGCTCCGAAGATGCTGCTGGCAGGACTTTTTTTACCGTCCTGCCAGCGCATCGCTCCAGTGTGCAAGCCCTCGGGGCTTTCACACTGGAATGAAAGCAGCTGCACTTTCGGGGCGGTTTGCAGGCGCTATTATTAGCACAATAGCGCCTGCAAACCGCCCCAGTGTGCAAGGGCTCTAATTGAAATAAACGAAACTACCTAAAATTCACCCCAACCCAAAAAAGCAAGAAAAACACAAAGAAGATTGATTGAAATAAACTAAAGTACTTAAATACACCCTTACCCCCCCCCCCCCCACCAAAAAAAAACCACACAGGGAACACTAACCAAAATAACCTAAAGTAACTAAAATCCCTCTACCCCCCCCCCCCCTAAAAAAAAAAAAAAAAAAGAAAGAAAACACACATACACAAAATACAAAGAAACACACCAACTGAAATAAACTAAACTATCTAAACCCCCCCCCCCCCAAAAAAAAAAAACAAAAAACACAGAGAACACTAATGGAAATAACCTAAAATAACTTAAATCCCCCCCCCCCCAAAAAAAAAAAAAAATACGCTACACTACCTAAGATACATCCAAAAAAAAAAACAAGAAAAAACCAATACACAAAGAATACTAATTGAAATAAACCAAAGTACCTAAAAACACCCCTACCCCCCTCCCCGCCCAAAAAACAAAAAAACAGAGAACACTAGAACACTAATGGAAATAACCTAAAGTAACTAAAATCCCTCCCCCCAAAGAACACACACATACACAAAAATACAAAAAAAACCCCACACCAATTGAATTAAACTAAACTACTCAAAATCCCCCCCCCCCCCCCAAAAAAAAAAGAAATAATGAAAACACAAAAAATACTAAAAAATACTAAAAAAATACTGATTGAAATAAAAGTTCATTACATTTTGTAGCAAAAAATAAAAAACCCAGTGGTGATCAAATGCCACCAAAAAGAAGCTCTATTTGTGTGAAAAAAAAAAATGATAAAAATGTCATATGGGTACAGTGTAGCATGACCGCGCAATTGTCATTCAAAGTGTGACAGTGCTGAAAGCTGAAAATTGGCCTGGGCAGGAAGGGGGTAAAAGTGCCCGGTATTGATAATGCATTCTATACATTAAGGTAAAAAAAAACGTCTGGGTGCAGCTCCACAACTGCCCCCCCCCCCTTATATTTATGACCCCCCTCTCTATCCAGCGATGTGCAGGAAAGCAGCGGCTCCTTCTTTCTCCTCACTGGCTCGCACAGTATCGCACCCCAAACCATCATAGTTTTCATATACTAATAAATCACTTCCTGCTTGCTTATTTCTACTTGTATTGCTACAGTTTTCCAATCTATTCTTGTAGCCTGCATTTCTTCCAATGTTAATTCCATAACACTAAATCAGATAATTGCAAGCTGGGATGGTTAAGATGAGCAACACATTCTCTTTTCATCTATTAAGCCAACAGGGCTTTCGAGATTCAAGGTCAAAGATTTCACAAGGCCTAAAAGTGGTGATGAAACAATCGTTGACCTCAAGAGACCAAGCTGGGGGGTTTTTTTGCCTTTCCAAGTCCTGAACAGTTCTAAAAATGATATTTCTAAGACGTCAGTAAACACCGAAACAATTGCTATGTTTTGTTTTTTGTCCCATGGTCGTTTTCTTTTCACTTTTAATCAAACTTGACACAATGGAAGGATAGTCAATTAAACTGGACGTGGAACAATGACACATAGTAACCATCGAATGGAAGCTTATCATGAAAAAGCCAGCAACAAGAGCAGAGCTTGGAAAAAAAAATCACCAGCAAAAATTAGAATAAAATAAGTCAAGGCCGAGGATGAATCAGCAGCTTGACTACAGGGATCAATCTGGGTTAATTTATTCACCAAGCCTAGGGACATTATTGGGTTGAAAAAATGGCCCCATTGATCCAGGCCGTCAACCAATGTTTTTGTAAATGCCTTGAATTGACTTGACTGATGCAAGGTTAGGCCATTAGGTAATTCTTTGGCTAAAGAGTTCCCAAGACTTAAAGTGGAACTCTGTAGGGGGTGTACGGCAGGGGTTGTGGGGTGGTAGTCATGTCCTCCAAGCTTACCTCCTCGTTGGGCGTCAAGCAAGGGTCATATGAGAGGCCTACCCCGGGTGGGTTTTTCTGGGCTATGCTAAGCACTTTGGTTAGGGTCACTCCATTACACATGGGGTATACCAGCAAAGATACCCAAGCTCAACCGCCAGAATAGTACTTGCTGAGATACAGTGCTCAGGCTTTGGGGGTCAAAATCCCTTAGTAGACATCTAAAACAAAAAAACCAATGCATTGATCCTGTTTAACATGATGTAGCCAATAAAGAACACTAAAAGGAGTTATCGTGTGGCCGGCTTAAATCCTTGCCGTACACATGGGGTACCTTTGCTTGGACAGGTGACAGAACTTAAGTAAACTCTCTCGATGTAATTATACACCACCATGGTCACTGATGCATTCAGGAGTTACACACAGAGCCATGCCTTCTCCACTTGTCCTCACTCTCAGTAACAGTATGGAGCCCCGCCGTGCACCTAGTGATGACTCCAAATGTGCACTCACTTAACTCTTCCTCTTCTCTACCTGTGCACAGGCTGGGGACCTCTGAGGTGCTGATCTGCTCCCCTTGCTATGGGAGATGGACCTGCTTCCGGGGATAGTGCCGTCAACAACTCCTCCTGCTAGAAGCTGTCCCACCTGTCACATGTACACGCTTATGACAGGCTGCTAGAGAAACCTTCGTTACCCTTGGTAAGTACTTTTGTCTCACACCATATTCACTTCTTGTACCATTATCTCAAATAGAGCTTTGTGTTGGTGGTATTTACTTAACCACTTGAGCCCCGGACCTTTATGCTGCCTAAGGACCAGAGGTCTTTTTCCAATTTGGCACTGCGTCGCTTTAACTGCTAATTGCGCGGTCATGCAATGCTGTACCCAAACGAAATTTGCGTCCTTTTCTTCCCACAAATAGAGCTTTCTTTTGATGGTATTTGATCACCTCTGCCGTTTTTATTTTTTGCGCTATAAACGGAAAAAGACCGAAAATTTTGAAAAAAAATGATATTTTCTACTTTTTGTTATAAAAAAAATCCAATAAACTCAATTTTAGTCATACATTTAGGCCAAAATGTATTCGGCCACATGTCTTTGGTAAAAAAAAAGTTAATAAGCGTATATTTATTGGTTTGCGCAAAAGTTATAGCGTCTACAAACTAGGGTACATTTTCTGGAATTTACACAGCTTTTAGTTTATGACTGCCTATGTCATTTCATGAGGTGCTAAAATGGCAGGGCAGTACAAAACCCCCCCAAATGACCCCATTTTGGAAAGTAGACACCCCAAGGAAATTGCTGAGAGGCATGTTGAACCCATTGAATATTTATTTTTTTTGTCCCAAGTGATTGAATAATGACAAAAAAAAAAAAAAAAAAAAATATTTACAAAAAGTTGTCACTAAATGATATATTGCTCACACAGGCCATGGGCCTATGTGGAATTGCACCCCAAAATACATTCAGCTGCTTCTCCTGAGTATGGGGATACCACATGTGTGGGACTTTTTGGGAGCCTAGCCACGTACGGGGCCCCGAAAACCAATCACCGCCTTCAGGATTTCTAAGGGCATAAATTTTTGATTTCATTCCTCACTACCTATCACAGTTTTGAAGGCCATAAAATGCCCAGATGGCACAAAACCCCCCCAAATGACCCCATTTTGGAAAGTAGACACTCCAAGCTATTTGCTGAGAGGCATGTTGAGTCCATGGAATACTTTCTTTTTTGACACAAGTTGCGGGAAAGTGACAATTTTTTTTTTTTTTGCACAAAGTTGTCACTAAATGATATATTTCTCACACAGGCCATGGGCATATGTGGAATTGCACCCCAAAATACATTTAGCTGCTTCTCCTGAGTATGGGGATACCACATGTGTGGGACTTTTTGGGAGCCTAGCCGCATACGGGGCCCCGAAAACCAAGCACCGCCTTCAGGATTTCTAAGGGCATAATGTTGTGATTTGACTCCTCACTACCTATCACAGTTTTGAAGGCCATAAAATGCCAAGATGGCACAAAACCCCCCCAAATGACCCCATTTTGGAAAGTAGACACCCCAAACTATTTGCTGAGAGGCATGTTGAGTCCATGGAATATTTTATATTTTGACACAAGTTGCGGGAAAGTAACACTTTTTTTTTTTTTTTTTTTTTTTTTGCACAAAGTTGTCACTAAATGATATATTGCTCAAACATGCCATGGGCATATGTGGAATTACACCCCAAAATACATTCTGCTGCTTCTCCTGAGTATGGGGATACCACATGTTTAGGACTTTTTGGGAGCCTAGCCGCGTACGGGGCCCCGAAAACCAATCACCGCCTTCAGGATTTCTAAGGGCATAAATTTTTGATTTCATTCCTCACTACCTATCACAGTTTTGAAGGCCATAAAATGCCCAGATGGCACAAAACCCCCCCAAATGACCCCATTTTGGAAAGTAGACACTCCAAGCTATTTGCTGAGAGGCATGTTGAGTCCATGGAATACTTTCTTTTTTGACACAAGTTGCGGGAAAGTGACAATTTTTTTTTTTTTTGCACAAAGTTGTCACTAAATGATATATTTCTCACACAGGCCATGGGCATATGTGGAATTGCACCCCAAAATACATTTAGCTGCTTCTCCTGAGTATGGGGATACCACATGTGTGGGACTTTTTGGGAGCCTAGCCGCATACGGGGCCCCGAAAACCAAGCACCGCCTTCAGGATTTCTAAGGGCATAATGTTGTGATTTGACTCCTCACTACCTATCACAGTTTTGAAGGCCATAAAATGCCAAGATGGCACAAAACCCCCCCAAATGACCCCATTTTGGAAAGTAGACACCCCAAGGTAATTGCTGAGAGGCATGTTGAGTCCATGGAATATTTTATTTTTTGACACAAGTTGCGGGAAAGTGACAATTCTTTTTTTTTTTTTTTTTTTTTGCACAAAGTTGTCACTAAATGATATATTGCTCAAACATGCCATGGGCATATGTGGAATTACACCCCAAAATATATTCTGCTGCTTCTCCTGAGTATGGGGATACCACATGTGTGGGACTTTTTGGGAGCCTAGCCGCATACGGGGCCCCGAAAACCAAGCACCGCCTTCAGGATTTCTAAGGGCATAATGTTGTGATTTGACTCCTCACTACCTATCACAGTTTTGAAGGCCATAAAATGCCAAGATGGCACAAAACCCCCCCAAATGACCCCATTTTGGAAAGTAGACACCCCAAGGTAATTGCTGAGAGGCATGTTGAGTCCATGGAATATTTTATTTTTTGACACAAGTTGCGGGAAAGTGACAATTTTATTTATTTTTATTTTTTTTTTGCACAAAGTTGTCACTAAATGATATATTGCTCAAACATGCCATGGGCATATGTGGAATTACACCCCAAAATATATTCTGCTGCTTCTCCTGAGTATGGGGATACCACATGTGTGGGACTTTTTGGGAGCCTAGCCGCATACGGGGCCCCGAAAACCAAGCACCGGCTTCAGGATTTCTAAGGGCGTTAAGTTGTGATTCCACTCCTCACTACCTATCACAGTTTTGAAGGCCATAAAATGCCAAGATGGCAAAACCCCCCCCCCAAATGACCCCATTTTGGAAAGTAGACACCCCAAGCTATTTGCTGAGAGGCATGGTGAGTATTTTGCAGCTCTCATTTGTTTTTGAAAATGAAGAAAGGCAAGAAAAATGTATTTTTTTTTTCTTTTTTCAATTTTCGAAAGTTTGTGACAAAAAGTGAGGTCTGCAAAATACTCACTATACCTCTCAGCAAATAGCTTGGGGTGTCTATTTTCCAAAATGGGGTCATTTGGGGGGGGGGTTGTGCCATCTGGGCATTCCATGGCCTCCGAAACTGTGCTAGGCAGTGAAGAGTGAAATCAAAAATTTACGCCCTTAGAAAGCCTGAAGGCGGGGCTTGGTTTTCGGGGTCCCGTGCGCGGCTAGGCTCCCAAAAAGTCCCACACATGTGGTATCCCCATACTCAGGAGAAGCAACAGAATGTATTTTGGGGTATAATTTCACATATTCCCATGGCATGTTTGAGCAATATATCATTTAGTGACATCTTTGTGCAAAAAAAAAAAAAAAAAAAAAAAAGATTTGTCTCTTTCCCGCAACTTGTGTCACAATATAAAATATTCCATGGACTCGACATGCCTCTCAGCAAATAGCTTGGGGTGTCTACTTTCCAAAATGGGGTCATTTGGGGGGGGTTTGAACTGTCCTGGCATTTTATGCACAACATTTAGAAGCTTATGTCACACATCACCCACTCTTCTAACCACTTGAAGACAAAGCCCTTTCTGACACTTTTTGATTACATGAAAAAAATAATTTTTTTTTGCAAGAAAATTACTTTGAACCCCCAAACATTATATATTTTTTTTAAAGCAAATGCCCTACAGATTAAAATGGTGGGTGTTTCATTTTTTTTTTTCACACAGTATTTGCGCAGCGATTTTTCAAACGCATTTTTTGGGGAAAAAACACACTTTTTTAAATTTTAATGCACTAAAACACACTATATTGCCCAAATGTTTGATGAAATAAAAAAGATGATCTTAGGCCGAGTACATGGATACCAAACATGACATGCTTTAAAATTGCGCACAAACGCGCAGCGGCGACAAAATAAATACATTTTTAAAAGCCTTTAAAAGCCTTTACAGGTTACCACTTTAGATTTACAGAGGAGGTCTACTGCTAAAATTACTGCCCTCGTTCTGTCCTTCGCGGTGATACCTCACATGCATGGTGCAATTGCTGTTTACATTTGACGCCAGACCGACGCTTGCGTTCGCCTTTGCGCGAGAGCAGGGGGGGACAGGGGTGCTTTTTTTTTTTTTTTTTTTTTTCTTTATTATTTTTTTGCTTTTTTATCTTATTTTTAAACTGTTCCTTTCATTTTTATTTTTTTTTAATTAATTTTATTGTTATCTCAGGGAATGTAAATATCCCCTATGATAGCAATAGGTAGTGACAGGTACTCTTTTTTTTAAAAATTGGGCTCTATTAGACCCTAGATCTCTCCTCTGCCCTCAAAGCATCTGACCACACCAAGATCGGTGTGATAAAATGCTTTCCCAATTTCCCATTGGCGCTGTTTACATTCGGCGAAATCTAAGTCATGAAATGCTCGTAGCTTCCGGTTTCTTAGGCCATAGAGATGTTTGGAGCCATTCTGGTCTCTGATCAGCTCTATGGTCAGCTGGCTGAATCACCGGCTGCATTTTCAGGTTCCCTGTTGGGACAGGAAAGCCAGAGAAAAACATGGAAGACGGTGGGGGAGGGGGGGGGCATTCCCTCCCACTGCTTGCAAAAGCAGTCTAGAGGCTAATTAGCCGCTAGGATTGCTTTTACATGAAAGCCGACCGCTGGCTGAAAAGAATGATACCAAGATGATACCTAAACCTGCAGGCATCATTCTGGTATAACCACTCAAAGTCCAGCAACATACCAGTACGTTGCTGGTCCTTGTTAGGCATATATTGTAAACTTTTTTTTCATGCAGCCTGTGGGCTGAACGAAAAAAAGATATTGATCGGTGGGTATGCCCACCATTAGAATACCTCCCTTCATCCACCCACTTCTAATGATGGGCATACATGCACCATTTATATATGCCGAAGCATGGGGGCATCCTCCCGCAAAAGGCAGGAGCAAATTGCTCCTCCACCCACTGCTGCCCCCACGCTTCGGCATATATGCTGAAGTATGTAACTGTGGTGGTGAAATCACCTCCGACAGCGCTGGAGTCACGGCTTTATATATCGTGGGAGCAAACGCTGTTGCTGTCAAGATAAATAAATCCGCGCTGCAACTGAATGGCGTACCTGCTAAGCAAATGATGGTTAACAATAAAACAAAGTAATATTACAGTATAACAGTAAGACTTACCATACCTGCAAAGCAAATACAAAAAAAAAACATAGTAAAAAATAAAACATTTAACGCAACCTGTGCCTAAAATATATATATGCCGAAGCATGGGGGCATCCTCCCGCAAAAGGCAGGAGCAAATCGCTCCTCCACCCACTTCTGCCCCCACGCTTCGGCATATATGCTGAAGTATGTAACTGTGGTGGTGAAATCACCTCCGACAGCGTTGGAGTCACGGCTTTATATATCGTGGGAGCAAACGCTGTTGCTGTCAAGATAAATAAATCCGCGCTGCAACTGAATGGCGTACCTGCTAAGCAAATGATGGTTAACAATAAAACAAAGCAACATTACAGTATAACAGTAAGACTTACCATACCTGCAAAGCAAATACAAAAAAAAAATAGTAAAAAATAAAACATTTAACGCAACCTGTGCCTAAAATATATATATGCCGAAGCATGGGGGCATCCTCCCGCAAAAGGCAGGAGCAAATCGCTCCTCCACCCACTTCTGCCCCCACGCTTCGGCATATATGCTGAAGTATGTAACTGTGGTGGTGAAATCACCTCCGACAGCGTTGGAGTCACGGCTTTATATATCGTGGGAGCAAACGCTGTTGCTGTCAAGATAAATAAATCCGCGCTGCAACTGAATGGCGTACCTGCTAAGCAAATGATGGTTAACAATAAAACAAAGCAACATTACAGTATAACAGTAAGACTTACCATACCTGCAAAGCAAATACAAAAAAAAAATAGTAAAAAATAAAACATTTAACGCAACCTGTGCCTAAAATATATATATGCCGAAGCATGGGGGCATCCTCCCGCAAAAGGCAGGAGCAAATCGCTCCTCCACCCACTTCTGCCCCCATGCTTCGGCATATATGCTGAAGTATGTAACTGTGGTGGTGAAATCACCTCCGACAGCGTTGGAGTCACGGCTTTATATATCGTGGGAGCAAACGCTGTTGCTGTCAAGATAAATAAATCCGCGCTGCAACTGAATGGCGTACCTGAAAACAATAAAATGGTTACCAACAAAACACAGTAAACGGTAAAGTATGCAAAATCTGAAAAGGAAACATGGTAAAACATAATAACAATAAAACATTGCAGAATAGAATAGAGTAAAAAAGAGAAGAACAATAGAGAGAGAATAGAGAGAGAGAGAACAATAAAACAACAACTATTTTTGGTTTTTTTATTTTATATTTTTTTTTGTGTTTTTATTTTTTTTAATTTTTTTTTATTTTATTTTTTTACACTTTTTTTTAGTAACTTTTAACTTTTGTAACTTTTGTTCCAGGTTTGGGTCTCTCAAAATGCAATGGCATCTTGGGAGACCCTGTGTTAGTGTGCCTAGTCTGTGCAGTGCTGAACCCTACGCTAATACTCAACTAATGTATGGTAGCGTTCAAAGCATTCACCCATGCAAAGACCAGGATTGCCAGGACAGAGGGGACAATAAGTCCGGGTGTCACGCCTAAATCCGCGCTTGCTGCAGACACGACATCTTTTTTGGGGGGCTCGTTGGGTAGGGGTACTCGGGATGGCATAAAGAAAATGCCGCTCATGCAGCCGGCTTACTGCATTTGGTTGGGGAAGGTGAGGTAGAGCACCGTCTGGAAACAGAAGGGCTCTGACGATCTCTTCCTGGAATTTAAGGAAGGATCCAGTCTGTCCTGAAGCTCTGTATAGCACATGAGCATTCAGCAAAGCCAATTGAAATAAGTATACAGACACTTTTTTGTACCAGCGTCTGGCCTTACGGGCAACTAAGTACGGCGCCAACAACTGGTCGTTGAGGTCCACCCCTCCCATATTAAGGTTGTATTCGTGGACACAGAGGGGTTTCTCCACAACACCAGTCGCCGTAGAAATTTGGGTCGTCGTGTCTGCATGAAGGGAGGTGAGAACGAAAACATTCTTCTTATCCCTCCACTTCATAGCGAGCAAATTATTATACTTCAAGCAGGCTCTCTCCCCCAGCCTAAGACGGGAATCTACAAGCCGCTGGGGAAAGCCCCGGCGATTAGGTCGCACGGTGCCACATGCTCCAATCTGCTGATCAAACAAGTGACTAAAAAGTGGCACGCTCGTATAATAATTGTCCACGTACAAGTGGTACCCCTTTCCGAATAAGGGTGACACCAAGTCCCACACTATCTTGCCAGCGCTTCCTATGTAGTCAGGGCAGTTTGTCGGCTCTACGTGACTATCTCTTCCCTCGTAAACCATAAATCTACATGTATAGCCTGTGGCCCTGTCACAGAGCTTATACATCTTGACCCCGTATCTGGCACGCTTGCTGGGAAGGTACTGTTTGAATGACAAGCGGCCAGAAAACTTAATAAGGGACTCATCAACGCAGACAACTTGATGGGGGGTAAACAAGTCTGCAAAACGTTGGTTGAAGTGGTTTACGAGGGGCCGAATTTTGTAGAGCCGATCGTATGCAGGGTCTCCACGAGGACGACAGAGTTCATTGTCGTTGAAGTGCATGAACCGCAAAATCTGCTCGTATCGTGCCCTGGCCATGGAAGCAGAGAACAAGGGTGAATGGTAAATTGGGTCAGTGGACCAATATGACCGCAACTTACTCTTTTTATTCAACCCCATGAGGAGGGAAAGGCCCAGAAAGGTCTTAAATTCGGAGACCGTAATTGGTCTCCAATCTCTGGCAAGGGAGGACTGGGGATTAGCGGCGATGTGTTGACCAGCGTACAAATTGCTTTGGTCCACAATAGATCTATAGAGATCTTCGGTGAAAAACAGTGAATAAAAATCCAGTGGCATAAAGTCAACTGTTTCCACCTGAATTCCGGGTTGGCCAGTGAAAGGGGGAAGTAGGGGTGCTGCAGAAGTGGAAGGTTCCCAATTCGGATTGGCCAATGCAGCAGGAAGGGCACTATGGGCACGACGGGCCTGTCTTTGTCTTCTTGGTGGCAGCGGGACACTACTACTGCTTGCCACCTCGCCAGCTTGAACTGCACTTATGGGACTCGCCACGTCACCACGTGATACTGCAGTGCTGGATGTACGACCAGGGTGTACTAGGCCGCTGGTGCTTGCCAGTTCACCAGAAGGAATAGCGGCGCTAGTACTGCTCTGCTCCATACGAGAGTCCTGCGGTTCTTGCACTTCAAGGACAGCATAAGTTCGGGGTCTGGTACGCCTGACCCTAGCAGGGACCACAACTCTGTCGTCAGAGCTATCTGTCATGGAGCCGCTGTCCTCTACAGGTTCGTATTCTGAGCCTGAACTTGACAGATGAGTGACTTCCTCTTCACTATCTGTCATACTCAGAATCCTGTAGGCCTCTTCACTAGTGTACCTTCTATTTGCCATTTTGGGCTCTAAATTTAGGGGTACACTAGTGAGACTCACAGGCAAAAAAGCTCCTGACTGTTGGCGACTGTATCAAAACGCTACCAAAAAACTGTTAGCGATCGCAGGGATCAGGCCTGACTCTGCGACCGCTGCAGTTATGTGTGCTTAGTGTTTTGTAAGTGACAGTTATCGATCGATACTGCACTTGGGTGGGCTGGGCAGGGCTGGGCCGAGGAGCAAAACGCAGGTGCTAGCAGGTATCTGGGCTGATCCCGCTAACACTGCGTTTCAGGGAACCCTAAACTGCTGGGGAGTATAGATCTGATCGGATCAGATATCGATCCGCTCAGATACTATAGCACTAAGGGAGGTGTATGCTGCGTGCACGGGTTTTAGCTGTACTGGCGCTAGCCTGACGCTGCCTGGGGCGACGCAGACCTTATCTGATCCTAAAAACTTAACTTCTATCACCGCCGGGCAATTAGGGGGTTAAACCTTTATAGGGTAATAAACGGCGGGTGCCCAAAAACTATAATAAACTGTAATAAACTGTAATAAACTACAAAAAACAAACTAGCTAACCAGCGTCACCCGTAACACTTATACGGTGATCGCTGGTGAAAGGGTTAACTAGGGGGCAATCAGGGGGTTAAAACCTTTAGCAGGTAGTATATGGGGGTCCCTGTCGCTATAAAACACTGACAGCGAACCTATATACTTACCTCCCTAACTAGCGTCACCTGTGTCACTAATACAGCGATCAGAAAAACGATCGCTTAGCGACACTGGTGACGGGGGGTAATCAAGGGGTTAACTTTTATTAGGGGGGGTTAGGGGGGTACCCTGGACCTAAGGGGGGGTACCCTAGACCTAAAGGGGGCTAACCTAACTGCCCTAAAACTTTTAACTGACACAAACTGACACCAATGCAAAAAAAAAAAAAAATGCTATTGGTGTCAGAGTGACAGGGGGTACAGGGGGGTGATCAGGGGGTGATCGGGGGGTGATCGGGGGTGACAAGTGTGCCTGGCGTGTTCTACTGAATGTGTAGTGTTGTGCAGACTTACTTGATGTCTTCTCTCCTCGGCGCGGCGACGAAAAGACCGGCTCGAGGAGAGATGACATCACTTCCTTTCCCTCTGTTTACATTACAGAGGGAAAGGAAGCATTTTCATTCGCCGGGAGCGATCGGGAGGGGGTGGCCAACAATGGATGGCCTCCCCCTGACCTTTCATCGCCCGGGAAGAAATGGCGACCGCCTCGGGCACCGGGGGGGGGACCGATCGGACCCCCCACCCGCGGAAAGCAAATCACGTACACTGTACGTGATTTTGCCTGTCCGTGCCACCTTGCCGACGTACATCGGCGTGAGGCGGTCGTCAAGTGGTTAACACTCTTTTTTTTTGCCAAATAAACAAAAAAAAGACCAAAAACTTAGAATTTTGAAAAAAAAAAAAATATATTTTTGTTTCTGTTATAAAATTTTGCAAATAAATCATTTTTCTTTCCATAAATTTAGGCCAAGATGTTTACTGCTACATTTCTTTGGTTTAAATAACCCAAATCAGTGTTTATTATTTAGTCTGATCTGGTCTGAGCGCTGACAGGCTGACCCCCCCCACCCCCCACCTCTTCAACCTCGGCAGCAATGCTGGCAGCACTCATACGTCTATTTCCCAAAGACAACCTCTGGATATGACGCTGAAAACATATAATAAAATATTTACAAAAATGTGAGGGGTGAGAGATAGACGCACACATACAAAAACACACTTATAAGTAAATGTAAAAAAACCATTTCAAAATGTATTAAAACATGGATGGTGTCAGTAGGGCAATGGACGGTGCCGGTTGTATTATTTTAAATATTTTATTTTTGTATTCTTTTTTACAATTGTATTTTTTTTATTAACAATCAAAGTAAAGTACACAGGGTCACTTATCCAGCGCTTCAATCTAAATGAGGGTTAATTACTCTTAACGAATGTGCCGGGTGTGCCTGGGCACACCCTAATCACCCCGTGCGGTGCAGATTCCCCCTGCTGATATTTCACCGAAACCCCCCAACGGGGATCCTAAATTTTTTTTTAAAAAAATAATAAAAAAATACAATACGATCCATAAGCCACCAAGTTCATTCCAAAAAAGTCCTTAAGGCAAAGCAGTGCTTCCAAATAATGTTGTACACCGTTAGATGACAATAGTACAAAAGACCCAGTGAGACAAATTTGGTCAAGATGCTTGGGCGACAGTTCATAGAAAATCATCAGGTGTATGGAGGATCCACCTTCACCGTACCCAGTGATTCCACTCCTCCAGGGATTGCCCTTATCAGAAATATGTCAAATCATTATGCGCAGCCTAAGATGAGAGGTCAGCCCACAAGGCGGTTTAGATGACCCGGAATCCCAATCTGAGTGGCTTGAATTTTTTAATGGGGTTAAAACTGCAAGAATTCGTACTTAAGAGGAAAAAGAAAAAAATTGAGACTATTCGAGGATAAGATAACTGAATTTCAGACCCAACTAGATCCCGTGAAAACTACATCTCAAGTTATAGAATTTCATAAAGAAATTACTAAGAGATTGGAAAAAGTTGATCGAGACAAACAGAAAAAAAAGAAAATAAAACATATCCATAGGGACATTGGGGATTTCAAAAACCATGCAATATATTTATGGCAGAACTCCAATCTGGATTCGCATCATATGGACACACAGGTGCAGCCGATGGGTGGAGCACCGGTGAGCACCATTCGACCAAAAGGAGGGAATAATACCACAGGGCAACCCCCTCCCAGACCATATATTGGGACCAATAATAATAAACCACGAGGACAAGGCACCCCAAGAAATCATAATAGGGGAAGGGGAAGCAAGACAGGTGTACAGAGGGAAGTGAGTAATAATAACAATTACTACGATCAGTACCCTCAGACTTATAATGGGTATGCAGCACCACCACTGCTCCCTTTGGACAACCGTTTTGAACCCCTGTAAAATCACAGAGAATCCTATAATCCTCCATCTCCTTACCCCTACACACCCCAAGGTCTTTTTGAGGGAGTGGAGGGAGAGGGAATCCAAGAGGATGAGGCGGCTGCCCATGGAGGGGTCGCCCTCCTCGTTCCTTCCAACCTCCCAGAGAACAGGGATGGTGGCACCATCCGGAGATGGAGAGACAATACACCCCACAGGTAGGGGAACAAAGGAACATGAACGCATCAGAGGGGGTGTAGGGCAGGACGAAGCGTCCAAGAGAAAAAGAAGAAGGGAGACAGGCTAACAGGGATCTATAACCTCACCAATATTACCTTAACAGACAAAGAAATTAATATCCTAAACACTGGTTTGAAATGTTCCAAAAAAAAAAAACATCAATAAATTTAATGTTTATATTGACATTAATAAATATGTACATAAGATAAACATGAAAAAGTACTTTTTGGGCAACCAATCTCATGTAGTAAGAAGGACGGAGAGCGTCACTTTAGGAGTCAACAGTGGCTTAAAAAACAAATCCTTGTTTAACCCTCCCCCCCTCCACGACCAACCATCATATAGAGGCCTTTAAACAATTAGTCTTGAAAGATCTAGAGGCAACTGTCCCCCAAAAAAACATTAATCTAAAGGCATATACAGGGCGGGATCAGTTCCCCAGAAAAAAGGAAGGACATCATAATTCTCCCAGCAGACAAAGGAGGGGGAAGGGGGTGGTAATTATGAACAAAGAATTTTACCACTTCCAACTAAATTAGATGTTGGCTGATGAGATTACATATCCTCCATTGACTAGAGATCCCACTAAATCTTTAAATCTTTCAGGCAGGATCTAACAAATCCAGTGGACTACGGGTATGACAATAGGGTGTTAACAAAAAAAGAAAAAAGATATTTGGTGCCGAGCTTCAGCCGAGTACCGACTATATACATCCTCCCTAAAGACCACAAAGATTTGAAGGACCCGCCTGCCTGTCCAATAGTGAACTGCATAGGCTCGGTCATGGCCAGACTGGGACAATATCTGGACAGTTTCCTTCAGCCCAGTGTGACTAACACCAAAGCGTATCTGAAAGATATCAAAGATTTCTTACAACGTCTAGGCAAAATAGTATTGCCAGACGAAGTAGAGATCTTTTTGGTAACAGCAAATGTATCCTCGCTGTATACTATTATACAGCATGATGATGCACTGTTAGCCCTTAACTGGGCCTTCAGCCAAAGGGAAGATATTCCTTACATTCAAAAAAAGTTTTTGAGGATGGTGTTAGAATATTGTTTGTCACACAATTATTTTTGGTTCGATGGCCGTTTCTACACTCAGAAGAGGGGGGTTGCTATGGGGGCAAAATTTGCTCCCAGCTTAGCCTAACTCTTCATGAGTGAGTGGGAGATACATTTATTTATGCCCAAAGGTGAACAGAACTGCTCTTTTACAAGAGGTACATTTATGACTTGTTCCTGATCTAGGCAGGCCCGGAACAGTCATTAATTGACTTTATGAGTGTTTTAAATACAAACATGAATAATATTAAATTGGACTACCAGATAAATACAGAACAAGTTAATTATTTCGACGTGACAGTTATGAGACAGTCTAAACTATTAGTTACTAAAGCATACTTTAAGGTTTCGGATCTTAACAGTTATCTATCAATACATAGCGGCCACCGTCCGACATGGCTACGAAAAATTCCAAAGGCACAATTAATGCGGATAAGGAGGAACTGTACCTCCAAATCCGACTTCCTGGTTCAATCAGATGTGCTAAAAAATAGATTTATGGAAAAAGGATATAAAGTAGAACAGTTGAATTCAACAATCCAACAGGTAGGTCAATACTCCCAAATGTGGTGCCTGGAGGATAGAGAAAATGTCGGAGATGAAAGACATGAGTGGGGATTCATCAGTAAACTTCCATTCCCAATTTAGAGAAGTAGAAAGGATTTTTAAAAAGTATGGAAAAGACCCTTAAAAAGGGTCTCCCGATGGATGGAGTTTATCTACAGGAAGACTTCTTCTTTTGGAGAAAGCATAATTAAAAAGGTCTTAGACTCACCTCAAAGACCGTTTTGGGAAAAAAAATGTTTTGGGATAGAAAAGGGTTTTTATGTAAGGCGTGCCAACAAACCAATACACACCTGAGGGGATTATCTACCTTTACTCCCACAGCAAATGACAGGGAATTCGATATTAAGGAATTCTTATAGTGTAATTCCACTCATGTGGTTTACGCCTTACAGTGCCCATGCGGCCTTATGTATATAGGCCGGACTAAAAGAACCCTAGCCAAACGAGTATCTGAACATATCTACAAAATTCTGATTGGATATAAGGATCATAGTGTGTCGCTTCACTTTAGATGCAAACATAATAGAGATCCCTCTGGGCTGTTGTTTTGGGGTGTAGAGAAGCTGTGTCCCTCCTAGAGGAGTTCTAATATGGTGAGGGAAATATCCAAGAGTGAGACTTGAGAAAATGGATGTATCTCACCAATACTCTCCAACCAAAGGGGTTGAACATTGAACTCGATTTAAATTGCTTTATAAGCGACTACTAATCGAGTTTGATGGTGTTCAATATGGCACCTTAGAGTTAAAGTAGGAAGTTACCCCCTGTAACACATGGCAGGATGATGTCCTTCCAAATGTAGGTTTTTATATTCAACATCGGACACCAATTATCACTCCTTTGAGGTGTGCCAAAACATTTAGGGCCACAACCGAAGGAACATTATATGTGTGATTGATTAGGACCTTGGGTATATGCTTTTAAACTTTATAGGATTAAGGTCTAATAAGCCAATAGCAGTAGTATCAACTGCATTGGATGAAGTTTGGGATGTATATATTTATATATATTCCTAACTTCTGTTATTAACCCCTTGCCGATCAGCGCATGACAATATACGTCGGCACAATAGCACAGCTGGGCAAATGGACGTACAGGTACATCCCCTTTGGATCGCGTCTTAGTGGGCGCGCGCGTGCCGCCGGCAGGGCATGCGCGTGCCCGCCGCGTGCCCACGGGTTCTGTGGACTCGATGTCTGTCGGGGCCGGCGATCGTGTCACGGAGCGGCAGAACGGGGAGATGCCTATGTAAACAAGGCATTTCCCTGTTCTGCCTCGCAACATGACAGAGATCTACTGCTTCCTGTCATCGGGAGCAGTGATCTCTGTCATGTTGTAGTGAGGCAATCCCCCCCACAGTTAGAATCACTCCCTAGGACACACTTAACCCCTTGATCACCCCCTAGTGTTTAACCCCTTCCCTGCCAGTGTCATTTACACAGTAATAAGTGCATTTTTATAGCACTGATCGCTGTATAAATGACAATGGTCCCAAAATAGTGTCAAAAGGGTCCGATGTTTTCGCCATAATGTCGCAGTCATGATAAAAAATCGCAGATCGCCGCCATTTCTAATAAAAAAAAACAAATAATAAAAATGCCATAAATCTATCCCCTATTTTGTAGACGCTATAACATTTGCGCAAACCAATCAGTATATGCTTATTGCGATTTCTTTTACCAAAAATATGTAGAAGAATACATATCGGCCTAAACAAAGAAATTAGTTTTTTTTATATATTTTTTGGAGATATTTATTATAGCAAAAAGTAAAAAATATAGCTTTTTTTTCAAAATTGTCACTCTTTTTTTGTTTATAGAATTTGTTAAATTTGTTTCTTTTGTTAAAGAAATCTCTATTTGTGGGAAAAAAAGGACGTCAATTTTGTTTGGGTGCAGCGTTGCATGACTGCGCAATTGTCAGTTAAAGCGACGCAGTGCCGTATCGCAAAAAGTGCTCTGGTTAGGAAGGGGTAAATCTTTCCGGGGCTGAAGTGCTTAACATTGCCCAATATTTTTATTCACTACGAAGATCTCCTATATCAGGGATATGCAATTAGCGGAACTCCAGCTGTTGCAAAACTACAAGTCCCATCATGCCTCTGCCTCTGGGTGTCATGCTTGTGGCTATCAGAGTCTTGCTATGCCTCATGGGACTTGTAGTTCTGCAACAGCTGGAGGTCCGCTAATTGCATATCCCTGCCCTATATATATATGATTTTCAATTTTATACTAATGAATTCATTGCTACATTAACATTTTATAATTATATATGCAGTCTCTCGGATATTCTCTCTGTATATATGATTTAAGAGTCATCAATTGGATGAGTTGATGGATTGCCACGATCATTTTATAACCTGGGGAATGGGGTCAAATGGGTGGCACTATGGACGTTATGTATATTACATTGACAGTGTTGTGGCATATGTGTCATCCATGATTGTTTGTGGAATATATCAAATGAAAATATTCATTTTGTTTTGGATGATCAGCACAATTTATTATGTATCATGTTTGTAGGTTTTATCACATTAAATGTGAGTTTTGCACATGTCAAGTCAGTGGATAGCTACTGCACCACAGGATGGCCGGTGGAGACCGATCCTCCGGTTAAGTGGTTTCTGGGATATTGGGTGCCACTGGCCCCATACACTATACAATTAGTCTGGAGATGCTGGCGGTGTGGATTGCTATGCGTTGTATTCCAGCTCAGATTGCCTGTGGTGAGTGCCGCTGAAGATCTGTCCCCGAGTATTAGAAGGGGTTAGGACTGAACAGACTATTGTCTATAAAGTTGCAAGTCCGTGCCGTGCGGCCACGCCTATTGAGAAAGACGTAATGACGAAACGTGTCTAGGCGTGACCACACGGCTTGCTGCACTGGTCTACTGTATACGATCTCTTCCAGGGAATCACCGCAGACGAATTGACCTTCACAAGCGGTGAGAGAGTATTGAATGATGGCAAACAGTGCGATATTTTATTCAATGCAGGCTTTTAACCGTTGTTTGTAGGTGCATAGGTTTGAGGGGGGATTCAATATATAATAAAATTTTAACAGAGTTACGCTAAGAGGATTGTTTTCCCTTTATATTTAAGCCCATGGAACTACTTATGATTACATGAGTGAGAATAACGTGATTTGGAGTGTACCAATCCATGGTCCTGGTGATTTATTTGAGATATCTCGTATAATCTCGTATAATAATAATCCTGGAAGATGATCCCTTGATATTGTTTGGGCATAATATATCCAAAGTGTGATTTGACATATTTCTGGTAAGTGCAATCCTTGGGGGAGTGGAATCACGTGGTGCGGTGAAGATGGATTCTCCATGCCACCCAAGCATCTTGACTTGAATTTGTCTCCCTGGGTGTTTTGTACTATTGTCATCTAACGGTGTACAACATTATTTGAAAGTGCTGCTTTGCCTTGAGGACCTATTTCGGAATGAACTCGTGGCTTATGAATTATATTGTATTTTTTTTTTAATTTTTTACAATTTTTTTAGGAGCCCCGTTGAGGGGCTTCGGTGAAATATCAGCAGGGGGAATCTGCGCCGCACGGGGTGATTAGGGTGTGCCCAGGCACACCCGGCATACCCCATGCACACGCCCATGGTTCTAAGTAATTTCCTAGTAAATAATACCGTTTTGAACAAAAAGTTCCAGAAAAGGCCTGGTCTTCAATAAAGGTATTGATTCTTTGATAAGAATAAATTGTTAAATTAAAACAAAATGGTTAGTTTTGTCTTGTCTGACTTTTGTAAGCGTAGCATTGAGACAAATCACGAAATATTTAAATTTTCCTTTTTTTTTTAAATCTTCTAAATATTAATACAAAAGCAAAGTAGAAAAGTGTCTCCCTTGTTTAACTAGAGGGAACCACCCAAGTTGTCGCAAAAAGTCTCAAAATTGCTGTTGTCATAAAGAGGCTATTACACAATTATCACTTTCCTTGCAGTGAAATTTGAACACTTCTCGCTAATATAAATGTCATGTTTTGCCTGGGTTTAGACTGGGAAACGTCCCTTGTAAACGTTTGTTGAAATTTCACCCCGAACAGCTTCATCTGCATTGTACTCAGTGTGCTTTCAGCATATCGGAGACACAGTGGTTTAGACACAGCTGACATGACCTAGCCCCGATGACTCAAGGAAAGGAAAACAGGTAGCAGCTCCAACAAAAAGAAACATAGCAATGCCTCCCCGTTGGCCGAATTTAGTTTATGTAAGCAGTAAGAATGGGGGAACCCACTCCCTGTTCCCATACATGAATCCTCCTGGCACGAGAATCAGTCGATCCAACATAAAGGTAGGCTTTGCTGGCTCAGATAACCTCCTCCTGGCCGGCCATCAAGTGCCCAAAAAAAAAAATGTTTCCAGCTCTCCAGATGCAAGGGCGTCCAAAAACATTAACAAAGGGTTCTGACATTGATTGTTCTGGCAAAAGTCCCTCTCTCCAAAACAGCTGCGCAATTATGTAATCGTGCTCATTTGCATATTAAGCAACTCTGGACGTTGATTGATGATGTGCTCAAGTGAAGTGTAAATTTTTTGGTGGAACAGAGGAAGAAAGACCAAATGGAAATGTATCTAACTAAAAAAAAGAGAAAAAAAAAGAGGACTTTTAAACATACAAACGGATGTTACATTTCACCAAAGTGATGAGTTTGGTAGGGTAGTTTCCCAATGCGTAGGCCTTTTTTTTTTTCAGGACGTACAGCGGAATGTATAATTTTAAGTGGAAACCAAACAAAGAATTTCCAAAATATAAAATTGTGTCCATGCTTCTAAAAAGAACAGTTATTTGTATTTAGGCCGGGGTTTCGACACTAGGCTGCGGCTCACAGCAAGGGGCCCGGTGCGTGCCTGTTCACTGTTTCAGGTGCGAATCAGGTCCGATTTTTGTTGGCTGAATTCGCAGCTGGAACGGACCATCGGGGAGGCGTGTGATTGGCCACAAATTTATTCTGAAGCAGAACAACCACCCCCGAACATACAGTCAATGTCATTAGAAATTATCTTCGGTGTAAAGAAGAACAAGGAGTCCTGGAAGTGACGGTTTGGCCACCACAGAGCCCTGATCCTCACCATCATGGAGTCTGTCTGGGATGACATGAAGAGATAGAAGGACTTGAGGCAGCCGACATCCACCGAAGATCTGTGCTTAGTTCTACCATGATGTTTGGAACAACCTACCTGCCGAGTTACTTCAAAAACTGTTTGCAAGTCTACCTAGAACTGATGCTGGTTTGAAGGTAAAGGGCGATCACACCAACTGATTTGATTTGGATTTATCTTCTGTTCATTGACTTTCCATTTTGTTACTTGATCAAAATAAATTATTATTAACGCTTCTATTTCTGAAAGCATTGTTCATTTACAGCATGTCTTCACACCTGCTGAAAACTTTTGCACAGTAGTATATATATATACAGATATACAGTTGTGCTCATAAATTTACATACCCTGGCAGAATTTATGTTTTCTTGGCCATTTTTCAGAGAATATGAATGATAACACAAAAACTTTTCTTTCACTCATGGTTAGTGTTTGGCTGAAGCCATTTATTATCAATGAACTGTATTTACTCTTTTTAAATTATAATGACAACAGAAACTACCGAAATGACCCTGATCAAAAGTTTACATACCCTGGTTATTTTCGCCTAATAACATGCACACAAGTTGACACAAAGGGGTTTGAATGGCTATTGAAGGTAACCATCCTCACCTGTGATCTGTTTGCTTGTAATTAGTGTGTGTGTATAAAAGATCAATAAGTTTCTGGACTCCTGACAGACCCTTGCATCTTTCATCCAGTGCTGCACTGACGTTTCTGGATTCTGAGTCATGGGGAAAGCAAAAGAATTGTCAAAGGATCTACGGGAAAAGGTAGTTGAACTGTATAAAACAGGAAAGGGATATAAAAAGATATCCAAGGAATTGAGAATGCCAATCAGCAGTGTTCAAACTCTAATCAAGAAGTGGAAAATGAGGGGTTCTGTGGAAACCAAACCACGGTCAGGTAGACCAACTAAAATTTTAGCCACAACTTCCAGGAAAATTCTTCGGGATGCAATGAAAAACCCAAAAATAACTTCAGGTGAAATACAGGACTCTCTGAAAACATGTGGTGTGGCTGTTTCAAGATGCCCAATAAGGAGTCACTTCAAGAAAGATGGGCTGCATGGTCGAGTCACCAGAAGAAAGCCATTACTATGCAAATGCCACAAAGTATCCCACTTACAATACGCCAAACAGCACAGAGACAAGCCTCAAACCTTCTGGCACAAAGACATTTGGAGTGATGAGACCAAAATTTAACTTTTTGGCCACAAACATAAACGCTACATTTGGAGAGGAGTCGACAAGGCCAATGATGAAAGGTCCACCATTCCTACTGTGAAACACGGAGGTGGATCGCTGATGTTTTGGGGATGTGTGAGCTACAAAAGGCACAGGAAATTTGTTTAAAATTTATGGCAAGATGAATGCAGTATGTTATCAAAAAATATTGAAGGAACATTTGCATTCATCAGCCAGGAAGCTGCGCATGGGACGTACTTGGAAATTCCAACATGACAATGATCCAAAACACAAGGCCAAGTCAATCTGTCATTGGCTACAGCAGAATAAAGTGAAGGTTCTGGAGTGGCCATCTCAGTCTCCTGACCTCAATATCATTGAGCCACTCTGGGGAGATCTCAAACATGCCGTTCATGCAAGACAGCCCAAGAACTTACAGGAACTGGAGGCTTTTTGCCAGGAGGAATGGGAAGCTTTACCATCTGAGAAGATAAAGAGCCTCATCCACAAATACCACAAAAGACTTCAAGCTGTCATTGATGTTAAAGGGGGCAATACACGGTATTAAGAACTGGGGTATGTAAACTTTTGACCAAGGTCATTTTGGTAGTTTCTGTTGTCATTATGATTTAAAAAGAGTAAACACAGTTGATTGATATTAAATGGCTTCAGCCAAACACTAACCATGAGTGAAAGTAAAGTTTTTGTTTTATCATTCATATTCTCTGAAAAGTGGCCAAGAAATCATAAATTCTGCCAGGGTATGTAAACTTATGGGCCCAACTGCATATATATATATATTTATATATATAGTATTTATATATATCTATATAAATATGTATTTTTTTAAATACAACTGTACATCTAATAGCCATTTAAATTCATATTGCCCAGATTACACTCCGCTAATCCTTCAGGTGCCCATGGGGTTTGCAAGGAATTTCCCATCAAGGCTTGGCCGGGAAATTGAGTATCAGGAAAGAGATGTTAAGACTTTTTTTTTTATTGACTAGGCTGCAGTGGCGGCTCTATCTCGTCAAACCACAAAGTGTTCTTTCAGCGTTAGCCCAGAGATTTATACTTCCTCCGGGGGACGAATGTTCTACAGGAGGGGCTGAAATCTGCAAAAATCCAAAACTTGTTAAAGTGGGAAAACAAGTTTTTAAACAATTAAAAAATGGAAAAAAAGAAAGAAAGAAAGAAAGAAAGAAAGAAAGAAAGAAAGAAAGAAAGAAAGAAAGAAAGAAAGAAAGAAAGAAAGAAAGAAAGAAAGAGACATTTACAAGTATGGGGAGGCAGGAAGGGAGTAAGTAAGTAGCAAAGGATGGAAGGTATGAAGAAGAAAGAAAGACAAATAAAAGAAAGAAAAAGAAAGAAAGAACCGAAGGCATGGAGAAAGGAAGGACATGGAAGGGAAAGAGTGATGTCGCGTACACATGACCGGACTTTACGGCATACTTGGTCCGGCGTACAGGAGTCCGTCGGACAATTTGATCGTGTGTGGGCTCCAGCGGACTTTTTTTTCTCAAAAGTTTGACGGACCTAGAAATGAAACGTGTTTCAAATCTGTCCGACGGACTCGAGTCCGGTCGAAAAGTCCGCTCGTCTGTATGCTAGTACGACGGACAAAAACCGACGCTAGGGCAGCTATTGGCTACTGGCTATGATCTTCCTTGTTTTAGTCCAGTCGTATGTCATCACGTACGAATCCGTCGGACTTTGGTTGATCGTGTGTAGGCAAGTCCGTTCATTCGGAAAGTCAGTCGTAAAATCCGTTGAAAAGTCCGCCGGACAAAGTCTGCCGTAAAGTCCGCTCGTGTGTACGCGGCATAAGAGAAAATTTTAAAGAAGGAAGGAAAAAATGGGGAGGGAAGGAAGGAAGAAAGGAAGGATGGTGCATTAAATGCTGCATCAACTCAGATCGAGCCCACCTTATTTCCTGGGTGGAGGACATCTAGCATCATCTGAAGCAAGGAGTGTCAAACTCAATTTCATTGTGGGCTGCATCAGCAGTATGGTTGCCCTCAAAGGGCTGGTTGCATCTGGGGTATGCTAAGTACAGAGTGCAGAGTTCAGAGGTGCGTTCCAAGGATGTTCTATGCTCAGAGTGCAGTACAGTGGTGCACTATGTACAAAGTGCAGGGTTTAGGGGTGTACTGTGTACAGAGTGAAGAGTTCAGGGGTGTGCTGTGTACAGAGTGAAGAGTTCAGGGGTGTGCTGTGTACAGAGTGGAGGGTTTAGGGGTGTGCTATGTATAGAGTGCAGTGTTAAAGAGTGCGCTGTGTACATAGTGCAGGGTTCAGGAGTGTGCTATGTACAGAGTGAAGGTTTCCGTAGAGTGCTATGTACAAAGTCCAGTCTTCAGGGGTGTGCTGTGTACAGAGTGCAAGGTTTAGGAGTTGTGCTATGTACAGAATTCAGTTCCACAGGTGTCCTACACACAGAGTGCAGAGTTCAGGGGTGTGCTGTGTACAGAGTGCAGAGTTCAGTGGTGTTCTGTGTACAGAGTCCAAGGTTTAGGGGTGCGCTACATACAGAGTGCAGAAATAAGGAGTGTGCTATTTGCAGAGTGCAGGGTTCAGGAGTGCACTATGGACAGAATGCAGAGTTCAAGAGTGTGCTATGTACAGAGTTCAGGGTTTAAGGGTGTGCTACATACAGAGGCAGGGTTTAGGGGTGCGCTATATACAGAGTGCATGATTCAGGAGTGAGATTTGTACAGAGTGCAGTTCTAGGGGTGTCCCTAGCACAGAGTGCAGAGTTCAGGGGTGCACTATATATAAAGTGCAGAGATTAAAGGTGTGTTGTGCACAGAGTGCAGGGTTTAGGGGTCCGCTGTGTACAGAGTGCAGGGTTTAGGGGTGCGCTGTGTACAGAGTGCAGGATTTAGGGGTGCGCTGTGCACAGAGTGCAGGGTTTAGGGGTGCGCTGTGTACAGAGTGCAGTGTTCAGGGGTGTACTATGTATAAAGTACAGAGATTAGAGGTATGTCATGCACAGAGTGCAGAGTTCAGGGGTGCGCTGTGTACAGAGTGCAGAGTTCAGAGGTGCGCTGAGTACAGGGTTCAGGAGTACGCTGTGTACAGAGTACAGGGTTCAGGAGTATGCTATGTACAGAGTGCAGGGTTCAGGGGTGCGCTGAGTACAGGGTTCAGGAGTGCGCTGTGCACAGAGTACAGGGTTCAGGAGTATGCTATGTACAGAGTGCAGGGTTCAGGGGTGCGCTGTGTACAGACTACAGGGTTCAGGAGTGCGCTGTGTACAGAGTACAGGGTTCAGGAGTGCGCTGTGTACAGAGTACACGGTTCAGGAGTATGCTATGTAAAGAGTTCAACGGAGCAAGGGTCACAAGACAATGCTTGGCAAGCCAGATTTGGCCATGTACCTTGTGTTTGGCACGTGTTCTAGATCTTTTCTCCCCAGCCTGACTGTCCCAGGCCTGCCGCTTTCATTTATTGGATTTCAGTTCTTTGAATCATGGAGGCTCATCATCACGCATGGCAAGTTACCTAGGGTGCTTTCCATGCAAATAAAACCTGCCTAAGAATGACCACTCCTCCAGACTGAAGCCCACCCATCAAGACATTTTGATATTTGTATAACCCCTTCCAAGATCCAGCCCACTGCTCGTATCAAGCTTGAGGGGTTTCGAGAGGACTACTGAGGCAGGGTGCTGTGATGTTTTCAGGAAGCCATTTAGAGCCCTTTCACACTGGGGCGGGGGGCGGCATCGGCGGTAAAACCCCGCTATTATTAGCGGCGTTTTACCGTCGGTATGCGGCCGCTAGCAGGGCGGTCTTACCCCCCGCTAGCGGCCGAGAAAGGGTTAAATACCACCGCAAAGCGCCTCTGCGGAGGCGCTTTGCCGGCGGTATAGCCGCGCCGTCCCATTGATTTCAATGGGCAGGAGCGGTAAAGGAGCGGTATACACCCCCCGCTCCTTCACCGCTCCGAAGATGCTGCTGGCAGGACTTTTTTTTACCGTCCTGCCAGCGCATCGCTCCGAGGGCTTTCACACCGGAATGAAAGTATCGGCACTTTCGGGAAGGTTTGCAGGCGCTATTATTAGCGCAATAGCGCCTGCAAACCGCCCCAGTGTGAAAGGGCTCTTACAGCACTCTGCCGGCCCCTCCCTTCAGCCATGATCTGCCCGCCATACATAGAGAAGCACAGAGACCCAGTAATGATGCCATATAAAAGGAGAGGTTTTATTTAAGATGGGGTGAATCAGGGAAAGCAAAATCTAAGCAGATTACTCCTCAGCTTCAACAGAACCTTGAGCCTTAATTTTTTTTCTTCTTCTTCTTCTTCTCCTTGGGAGCTGTTGCTGCCCTAAGCAATTTTTTTTTTTCATAGGATTCACAGCTTCATATAACATTTCTCCCTTAATCGAGGGAGACAAGGAGCGCTGGCAGAGTGACTCAGAGCCTACTTGGCCCGGGCTCTGGAAAACTGTAACTTCGTTTGCTCAACTCGAATGTTCAGGATGTGCTCAAAGCTGGACCATTAAACGGATCTGCGAGAACAGAGGCCGGGCTGAGCGGGTCCAACGGCGGAGAGAGATCCTCCACCCTGCGCCCCGTGCCCTTCGCCTTCCTCACAAATGAATCAGAGATTTTGCTTTCATCCTTTCTGCCGTGTCCAAGGACTGGGCTTCAGATCAGGATGGAGCCGTTCCATCTTCCCAAGGCATGCTCTCTACTTCTGGCTTAAAAAAAAAAAAATTAAAAAGGGAAAAAAAAAAAAAAAAGTCTTGTGAACCGGCCGCCTGTATGTTTCTGGAGGGGTTCCCAGAATACCAGGACTTGGCTCTGAGCGGCGGCAAGAAACATACAGAGCACTAATCTCTGCTTTGTTCATTTGGGGCCGCTACACCTGCACCGGGGCTCCGGTCACGGGGTCTACCCACAAAATTATTTGTTACACGGAAAGATCTCCATTAGGTTACAATGTATCAAAGAGACACAATGTATGCAAACAGTCAAGACATTCAGAAGAAGCAACGTCCACAAACAAATACTGCTGAAGTGTAAAGCTGGATACACACTATACAATTTTCTTTAGACCCCTTTCACACCGGGGGGGGGGGGGCGCGGCCACGTTAGCACTAAAGCGCCGCTCATTTTAGCGCTGTTTAACCACTTCAGCCCCGGAAGGATTTACCCCCACTTCCTGACCAGAGCACTTTTTGTGATTCGGCACTGCGTCGCTTTAACTGACAATTGCGCGGTCGTGCGGCGCTGCACCCAAACAAAATTGATGTCTTTTATTCCCCACAAATAGAGCTTTCTTTTGGTGGTATTTGATCACTTCTGTGGTTTTTAATTTTTGCGCTATAAACAAAAAAAGAGCGATAATTTTGAAAAAAACACAATATTTTTTACTTTTTGCTATAATAAATATCCCCCAAAAATATATTAAAAAAAATAATTTTTTTCTCAGTTTAGGCCGACATGTGTTCTTCTACATATTTTTGGTTAAAAAAAAAGAAAAATCACAATAAGCTTATATTAATTGGTTTGAGCAAAAGTTATAGCGTCTACAAAATAGGGGATAGTTTTATGGCATTTTAAATGTTTTTATTTTTAATTAGTAATGGCGGTGATCTGCGATTTTTATCATGACTGCGACATTATAGCGGACACTTTTGACACTATTTTGGGACCATTGTCATTTATACAGCGATCAGTGCTATAAAAATGCACTGATTACTGTGTAAATGACACTGGCAGGGAAGGGGTTAACCACTAGGGGGCGATGAAGGGGTTGAAGTGGATGTAAACCCTTTCTAAACTACTGCCATAGGGGTTTTCTATAAGGATATACACGCCTCCTGCATGTATCTTTACCTGTCAAATGTCTCCCCTCTGTCTGTTATGAGACCCGAAAAACGGCAGATTCTGTGGGCGGGTCTGTTGTCTGGAGCTCGGTGGGCGGAGTCGTGATGTCAGTAGACTCCCCGCCCACCTCTACACTCCCCTTGTCAATATGCATTTTCTCCTGTGTATCTCTTACACTGAACTTCTGCTATGATCTCCAACATCCAGTGAAAAGACAGGAAAGTAACCACATGACTTCAGTATGCCCAATCATGGTGAGGTGTGGAACAGCCAATCCTTGCAGAGCTGCTGAAGAAAGTAGTGGGGGGAGGGAATTAAAAAATAATGCATGTCTTAGGCTAGTGCACGAGATATGTAAATCACCTGTCACTCACAGCAAGGGGGAGGATTTGACAAAGTTTTTCTCAGTTTGTCAAGTTTTATCTCACTGAACAATAAAAGAGGATTGCTCAGAGCTGGATTAACTCTTTGTGGCAAGACTGGGCTCAAATGATAGGAAATCTTATACTCTACATTATGACATATATCAAAAAAAAAAAAATTCGGGTTTACATCCACTTTAAGTGTGTCCTAGGGAGTGATTCTAACTGTGGGGGGGATGGGCTACAACTCAAAAGACAGCAATCATTGCACCCGATGAGAGGGAGCAGTGGATCTCTGTCATGTCACTAGGCAGAACGGGGCAATGCCTTATTTACATAGGCACTTCCCCGTTCTTCTGCTCCATGACACGATCGCCGGGCACCCGGTGGACATCCCCCCCATCTAAATTTGTCCCACCCCACCCGCTTTAAAATTGGGCATGTACGTGCAACAGGGACAAATGCTGGAAATTTTACTAGGTGACGCTTTAAGGGCCTTTACAGGTTACCACTTAAGATTTACAGGGGAGGTCCGTAGCTAGAATGATCTGATGATCTGCCCATGATCTGATGTTCATGGGGATACCTCACATGTGTGGGACGATCGCTGTTTGCATGCGTGTGGGGCCGACACGCACGTTCGCCTTCACGTGCAAGCATGGGAGGACGGGGGCCCTTTACATTTTTTTTAAATGATTAATTTATATATATATACTATCTTGTCAAAAGTATTGGGACACCTGCCTTTACACGCACATGAACTTTAATGGCATCCCAGTCCTAGTCCGTAGGGTTCAATATTGAGTTGCCCCACCTTTTGCAGCTATAACAGCTTGAACTCTTCTGGGAAGGCCGTCCACAAGGTTTAGGAGTGTGTCTATGGGAATGTTTGGCCATTCTTCCAGAAGAGCATTTGTGAGGTCAGGCACTGATGTTGGACGAGAAGGCCTGGCTCGCTATATCAGGTTAAGGTCAGGACTATGTGCAGGCCATTCAAGTTCCTACACCCCAAACTTGCTCATCCATGTCTTTATGGACCTTGCTTTGTGCACTGGTGTGCAGTCATGTTGGAACAGGAAGGGGCCGTCCCCAAACTGTTCCCACAAAGATGGGAGCATAAAATTGTCCAAAATGTCTTGGTATGCTGACGCCTTAAGAGTTCCCTTCACTGGAACTAAGGGGCCAAGTCCAAAACCTGAGAAACAACCCCACACCATAATCCCCCCTCCACCAAAAGATTTGGACCAGTGCACAAAGCAAGGTCCATAAAGACATGAATGAGCGAGTTTGGGGTGGAGGAACTTGACCTGGCCTGCACAGAGTCCTGACCTCAACCCTAATAGAACACCTTTGGGATGAATTAGAGCAGAGACTGTGAGCCAGGCCTTCTCGTCCAACATCAGTACCTGACCTCACAAATGCGCTTCTGGAAGAATGGTCAAACATTCCCATAGACACACTCCTAAACCTTGTGGACGGCCTTCCCAGAAGAGTTGAAGCTGTTATAGCTGTAAAGGGCGGGCCAACTCAACATTGAACCCTACGGACTAAGACTGGGATGCCATTAGAGTTTATGTGCGTGTAAAGGCAGGCGTACCAATACTTTTGGCCATAGAGTGTAGTTTGACTTAAAAAAACCCTCCATAACCTGACTGGGTTTTTTTGGAGAGGAGCCCGTGTAATAATGACTCTTTCCTATGAGCGTCAGTCCCCTTTAGGGCACCTGGAAAGTTAATTCTTGAGTCTTTGGAACATTAGAAAAGGTTTTTCCCGAGGCAGAATAGTATCGCTTTTTTTTTTTTTCTTTGGGCAACCCGAATGCTATTTTATGTAATCGCTCGGCATTTGCAAGGAGCCCCGCCATCCAACGTATCCAGCCTGGTGGTCAGAAGTCTGCGCCAAAGTCACACCCATCATCAAACAGAATAATCGCGAGGGGCTGGATTCAATTAAATCAAGTCGAAAATGTGTTCCTTTTTTTCTTCATCGCTTTCAAAAATGAAAAAAAAAAAGGAAAAATAAAAGAAAGAAAGCTCCAACTTCAAATGGAAAATCTTGTGCGCGATCAGCGGAGTGATCCAAAAACGGCGGCTTTTGTTTGTAAAAAAAGGAGGTTTGCGTTTCAAAGAGGAGATTACCGGGGTTTTTTTTTTCCATACTTGAAGGAATAAAGGTAGTTTGCAAATGGTGAACGGCCAGGTTACTTTTTTTTAGGGACTTAAAGTACGACTTCACCTCGAACCAACCAGGCATGGTAAGACGGAGGTGTTGTGAAATATTGAGGCTCAACTCCGGGATCAGCAAATATTTTCTAATATATTCTTCTAGAATCTTAGGGTTCTTTGTGTATTTCTTCCAGATCTGTGTGTTGTTTTTCAAAAGCTCAAGCTCTCCTCCAGCAGACATATATATATACCCTGTCATAGGCGTGCGCAGCCTATTGCATTAGGGTGTGCACCCGAAAGCTCAAGCACACATATGTGTGTATATGTATGTATATTCAAAAGTATTGGGACGCCTGCCTTTACACGCACATGAACTTTAATGGCATCCCAGTCTTAGTTCGTAGGGTTCAATATTGAGTTGGCCCATCCTTTGCAGCTATAACAGCTTCAACTCTTCTGGGAAGGTTGTCCACAAGGTTTAGGAGTGTGTCTATGGGAATGTTTGACCATTCTTCCAGAAGGGCATTTGTGAGGTCAGGCACTGATGTTGGATGAGAAGGCCTGGGTCACAGTCCTCACTCGAATTCATCCCAAAGGTGTTCTATCGGGTTGAGGTCAGGACTCTGTGCAGGTCAATCAAGTTCCTCCACCCAAACTCACTTATCCATGTCTTTATGGACCTTTCTTTGTGCACTGGTGCAAATCATTTGGTGGAGGGGGGATTATGATGTGGGGTTGTTTTTCAGGGGTTGGGCTTAGCCCCTTAGTTCCAGTGAAGGTAATTCTTAAGGCGTCAGCATACCAAGACATTTTGGACAATTTCATGCTCCCAACTTTGTGGGGACAGTTTGGGGACGGCACCTTCCTGTTCCAACATGACTGCGCACCATTGCACAAAGCAAGGTCCATAAAGACATGTACTTAGCAGGGCTGGTGGGAAATAACTTCAAGTGCAATAATTCACATTATAACTGTAACTAAAACATATACAATTAAGTGTAACACTCTAAAAAATAAAAATTCCAAAGTGTGAACCTCCCAACTAAAAAGTTGTTGCACTTGAAGTTAATTTGTATTACAATTATCTGTAGAGGGGTTTCCACCATCCCTGCTAAGGCAGCACTGATGAGCACTAATAGGCTGCACTGATTGGCAGCACTGATTGGCAGCGTTGATGGGCACTAATTGGTAGCACTGATGTGCACAGATAGGCAGCACTGATTGGCATTGATAGGTGGCACTGATGGACACTGATTGTCAGCACTGATTGGCACTGATAGGCGGCACTGATGGGCACTGATATGCATCATTGATGGGCTCTGATTGGTAGGACTTATGGGCACTGATAGGCTCTGATTCGCATCACTGATTGGCAGCACTGATGGACACTGATTGGCACTGATAGGCAGCACTGATGGACACTGCTGGGCACTGATAGGCTGCACTGATGGGCACTGACTGGCAGCACTGATGGGCACTGATAGGTGGCACTGATAGGCAGCACTGATGGGCACTAATTGTCAACACTGGCACTGATAGGGAGAACTGATGGGCACTGATATGCAGCACTGATGGGCACTGATTGGCAGCACTAATGGGCAGCACTTATGGGCACTGATTGGCACTGATAGGCAGCACTGATATGCAGCACTAATAGGCAGCATTGGTTGGCACTGATAGGCAGCATTGGTTGGCACTGATTGACAGCATTGGTTGGCACTGATTTACAGCATTGGTTGGCACTGATAGGCAGCACTGACTGGCACTGGTTGGCACTAATAGGCAGCATTGGTTGGCACTGATAGGCAGCACTGGTTTGCACTGATAGGCAGCAATGGTTGGCAATGGTTGGCACTGGTTGGCACTGATAGGCAGCACTAATTGGCAGCATTGGTTGCACTGAAAAGCAGCACTGGCACTGATAGGCAGCATTAGTTGGCACTGATAGGCAGCACTGGTCTGCACTGATAGGCAGCACTGGTTTGCACTGGTTGGCACTGATAGGCAGAATTGGTTGGCACTGATAAGCAGCACTGGTACGGATAGGCAGTACTGGTTGGCACTGATTGGCAGCATTGGTTGGCACTGATTGGCAGCATTGGTTGGTACTGATTGGCAGCATTGGTTGGCACTGATAGGCAGAATTGGTTGGCACTGATTAGCAGCACTGGCATGGATAGGCAGTACTGGTTGGCACTGATAGGCAGCATTGGTTGGCACTGATAAGCAGCACTGGCACTGATAGGCAGCATTGGTTGGCACTGATAAGCAGCACCGGCACTGATAGGCAGCAGTGGTTGGCACTGATAGGCAGCACTGGTTTGCACTGATAGGCAGCACTGGTTTGCACTGATTGGCACTGATAGGCAGAATTGGTTGGCACTGATAAGCAGCACTGGCACTGATTGGCAGTACTGGTTGGCACTGATTGGCAGCATTGGTTGGCACTGATAGGCAGCATTGGGTGGCACAGATAGGGGAGAGAAGGAGTTTCACATTCAGCAGATGGTGAGAATTGCCAGAGCTGTTCAGTGTATGAAACTGTCAGATAATGACACTGCATGCAGGGAGAGAGACCAGCTGTTAAAAGTCAGCGGTGATGTTGGTGGTGGGCGGGACTGAAAAGTTACCAAACACCAGCCAATAGGATGGGTCTGGGCGGGCCGCTACATTTCTCTGGCTCCGCCCCCTCTCTGAAGCAGCCCAATCATTGGCTGGTGTTGACGCTTGGTCCCGCCCACCCCCGACATCGCGGCTGAGCTGTGATGACTTACAACTCAGCCGCGATGTCGGGGGTGCGCGGGACCAAGTGCTATAAACACCAGCCAATGTTTGAGCTGCTTTAGAGAGGGGTGGGGCCACATAAATGTAGCCGCCCGCCCAGACCCCATCCCATTGGCTGGTGTTTAATGGCTGTTCGGTCCCGCCCACCCCCAAAATCACCCCGACATTTTGACAGCTGTTGTCTCTCCCTACATGCAGTGTCATTAGCTGACAGTTTCATACACTGAACAGCTCTGGCAATTCTCACGATCTGCTGCCTGTGAAACTGTTTCACAGGCAGCGCGGGCCACACACTATCTTGGATGCAGTATTTTGAGGCAAATCTCTGGACACAGCACGGGGTGATTAGGGTGTGCCCAGGCACACCCGGCACACCCCGTGCGCACGCCTATGTACCCTGTTTCTCCGAAAATAAGACCTAGCGTGATTCTCAGTGATGGCTGCAATATAAGCCCTACCCCCCAAATAAGCCCTACCCTTTTTCCCCGAAAATAAGCCCTACCCTGTTTCCCTGAAAATAAGCCCTACCCTGAAAATAAGACCTACAAGGTCTTTAACTAGGGCTTATTTGGGGGGTAGGGCTTATATTGCAGCCATCACCGACAATCACGCTAGGTCTTATTTTCGGAGAAACAGGGTATATATATATATATGTATATGTATATATATATATATACTCTATATTGTAAAAAGTATTGGGACACCTGCCTTTACACGCACATGAACTTTAACCACTTAAAGTGGTGTTCCGGCCGAAATTATACTTTTTAAATAAAAATACCCCTATAATACACAAACTTAATGTATTCTAGTAAAGTTAGTCTGTAAAGGTCTGTTTTGTTAGTTTATAGCAGTAGTTTGTTATTTTATAAACTTACAGCAGGCCGTGGCCATCTTAAATGTGGGCATCTGAAGCCAGACTGTATTTCTTCCTGGATCTCATCCTTGCAGATCTCGCACATGCTCAGTGCAGCACAAGCAGTGTAATAGGTTTCAGGTCAGGTTTCCATAGCAACGGCAGTGTCAGAGGAAGTTGCCGCCCCTTCCCAGAAGGCACTGCAAACAGGAAATGATGTGATCGGCCACGGCCAGGGAGGAGGAAGTGAAAAATGAATACAGCAGATATACAGTAGGTGCTGAGAAAATTTTTTTTAAAATATCCAATGCTTTTACAGTGCACAGTTTAGTGAGGGATGCTAAAGAGTTGTAAAAGTGGGTGAAACTCCACTTTAAGGGCCGAGCCTCTTTCTGAGTTGTTTGTTGTTTACAAGTTAAAAACAGTTTTTTTTTGCTAGAAAATTACTTAGAATCCCCCAAACATTATACATTTTTTTTTCTAACACCCTAGAGAATAAAATGGCGGTCGTTGCAATACTTTCTGTCACACCGTATTTGCGCAGCGGTCTTACAAGCGCACGGGTTTTTTTGTGGAAAAAATACACTTTTTTGAATAAAAAAAATAAGACAACAGTAAAGTTAGCCCAGTTTGTTTTTATATTGTGAAAGATAATATTACGCCGAGTAAATTGATACCAAACACGTCACGCTTCAAAATTGCGCCCGCTCGTGGAATGGCGACAAACTTTACCCCTTTAAATATCTCCATAGGCGACGTTTAAAAAAATTCTACAGGTTGCATGTTTTGAGTTACAGAGGAGGTCTAGGGCTGGAATTATTGCTCTCGCTCTACCGATCGTGGCGATACCTCACAAGTGTGGTTTGAACACCGTTTTCATATGCGGACACTACTCACATATGCGTTCGCTTCTGCACGCGAGCTTGTCAGGACAGGGCGTGTTTAAATTTTTTTTTTCTTATATATTTTAACTTTTATTTTTACACTGTTTAAAAAAAAAAGTCACTTTTATTCCTATTACAAGGAATGTAAACATCCCTTGTAATAGAAAAAAGCATGACAGGACCTCTTAAATATGAGATCTGGAGTCAAAAAGACATCAGATCTCATATTTACACTAAAATGCAATAGTAAAAAAAAAAAATTGTCATTTAAAAAAATGGCCCTTTATAGTACCCTGTGATCCCAAGAAATGCACAAACTTGCTTTTTATTTAAAGGTTGGGGCCACTTTTGAACCGCCTCAATCTTGTTAATCTGAGGCTTGATCAGCCCTTGACCAATAATGTAGCCAAGGTATTTGGCCTCCTCCAAGCCTATGGCACCCTTTTGGGGTTGACAGTGAGTCCTGCTTTCCGAAGGAAATTCACTACTGCTTGCACCCGGGGCAAATGAGAGTCCCATTCTGGGCTGCGGATGACGACATCGTCCAAATAGGTGGCTTGCGTATTGGCGATGTGGTCTCAATGTCTTGTCCATCATTCTCTGGAATGCGGCAGGAGCACTATGCAAACCAAAAGGCATCCGCTTATACTGGAATGACCCCTCAGGGGTAGAAAGGGCCGTCTTCTCTTTTGCAGATTCTGTTAGGGGTATCTGCCAATAAACTTGAGTCAGATCCAAAGTAGTTATGTACCGGGCACTTCCCGATCTGTTAATAAGCTTGTCGAACCCGAGGCATTGGGTCCGCATCGAAATTGGACACGCTGTTCAACTTCCTGAAATCATTACAAAACCTTATAGTGCCATCTGGCTTTGGGACTAACACTATGGGACTTGACCAGTCACTGTGGGACGCCTTTGTCATGTCCAACTCTAACATGTTCTTTATTTCATTTGCAACTTTTTCTCGCCTTGCCTTGGGTATTCTATAGGGCTTTACATTTACGCGGACACCTGGTTCTGTAATGATGTCACACTGTATAACACTAGTCTGTCCGGGTAGGCGTAACCCGTAGAGGCCTGGGGTACTTGTATACTCATACAGCAAACATGAGGTAACAACAGGAAAAAATCCCAATTTCTCCCATCTTTGTCCACCACCTTTTTTAACATGCTTTTGGGCATCTTGTTAAATCTCTCCACAAGACCATCAGTTTGGGGGTGGTAGACAGAGGTACTGAGATGGGAGATTTTGAACAACTTGCACAGTTCTTTAGTGACTCTGGACATAAATGGTGTGTCTTAATCCGTTATTACCTCTTTTGGAATACCCACACGACTAAATACCTGGACAAGCTCTGTGGTAATAGTCTTAGCTGAGGTATTACGCAAGGGAATGTCTTCAGGATACCGTGTGGCATAGTCCAGTATTGCCAGTATGAGCTGATGGCCCCGGGCAGACTTTACTACTGGTCCCATCAGATCCATGCCAGTTCTTTCAAAAAGGTACTTCAATGGTACCAGCGGACTGCGAAAATGGGGCGATGGAGCAGAATACTGACACTATGGGCATGGCTCACAATATTCTTTGACATCGGCATGTACCCCAGGCCAAAAGAACTTCTGGGTTATTCTCTCCTTAGTTTTCTCTATACCCAGGTGTCCACCCATTATATGACCATGGGCTAAATCTAATACCATCCGACGATAGGGATTGGGAACCACTAGTTGCTCCACCTCCTCCTCCCCTTGCTTTACCACTTGATACAGCAAGTTATTTTTAGGAGCCATGTAGGTAAACGACACCCCTACATTGGGTTCAACAGATTCGCCATCAATCATTTTAACTATTTCTCTGGCTCTATTGAGTGTGAAGTCTTAGTTGTTCCCTCCAAAAATCCTCTTTCCTGATTTCTACGTCAGGCACCACATTCTGTCCACTCTCACTATTAGCCCAGGTTCACACTGACAGCGGGAATAAAATTGTGCGAGTTCAGCTGAAATGCATAAATTCATTCCCGCATGTCAGTCCCTACTTCGGGGGTGATTTCAGAGACATCTGTGCGGGTTGCTGCACAGATGTCTATTGAAATCGCACCCCAAAGTCGCCAAAAGTAGTAAAGAAACTACTTTTGGGAATCGGTGCAGCGTCACACCGATTCGGATGGTGCCATTTCCGGCAATTCGAGCGATTTGACATATCTCTCTCTCCCCCCCCCTTTCTCTCTCTCTCTTTCTTTCTCTTTTTTTCCGCTATTCCTTCTAATCTAGAAAATATTGACTTCCAAATTACTGATAGCTACAATACAAATGCCCTAAGAACTCTTACATTTCCTTCCTTCTTTTCTTCCTTCTTTCAAATCTTTCCCTCTCTCACTTTACCTTGTTCTTCTTTCTTCTTTACTTTCAATTTTTCCTCCCTCCTTCTCTCCCTTGTTTCTCTCTCCCCCTCCCTCTCCCCCTCCCTCTCTCTCTCTCCCTCTCTTCCCCTTCTTCTCTCCCACCTTTATCTCTCCCTCCCTCCCTCTACACCTCTCCCCCTCCCCCCAATCTCTATCCCCTCCCTCCCCCCTCTCTCTCTTTCCCTCTCCACCCCCCCTCTCTCTCCCTCCCTCCCCCATCTCTCTCTCCCCCTCTTCCCTCTCTACCCCGCTCTCAATCACCCTCTCCACCTCCCCTTTCTCTCTACCCCCTCTCTCTCTCCCCCTCTCTCTCCCCCTCTCCCTCTCCCCCCCCCTCTCTCTCTCCCCCCTCTCCCTCTCCACCTCCCCTCTCCCCCCTCTCTCTCTCTCTCCCCCCCTCTCTCTCCCCCTCCCCCTCTCTCTCTCTCCCCCTCTCCACCTCCTCTCTCTCCCTCTCTCCCCCTCCCTCCCCCATCTCTCTCTCTCCCTCTTCCCTCTCTACCCCCTCTCTCAATCTTCCTCTCCACCTTCCCTCTCTCTCTCTCTCTCTCTCCCCTCTCTCTCTCCCTCTCCATCTCCCCTCTCTCTCTTTCCCCCCCTTTCCCTCTCTCTCTCTCCCCCTCTCCACCTCCCCCTCTCTCTTCCTCTCTCTCTCTCTTTTGCCGCGTACACACAATCAGAATTTCAGCCAGAAAAAGACCGATGAGAGTTTTTCGTCTGAAAATGCGACCATGTGTATGCTCCATCGGACTTTTGCTGGCCGAATTCCAGCCAGCAAAAGATTGAGAGCAGGTTCTTAATTTTTCGGTCGGGAAAAGTTCCCATCCGAAAATGCGATCGTCTGTGGCAATGCTCGGAAACAATTCAACGCATGCTCGGAAGCATTGATCTTCATTTTCTCGGCTCGTCGTAGTGTTGTACATCACCGCGTTCTTGACGGTCGTGAGTTCAGAGAACTTTTGTGTGACCGTGTGTATGCAAGGCGAGCTTGAGCGGAATCCCGTTGGAAAAGCCGTCATATCTTTTTCCGACGAGAAGTCCGATCGTGTGTACGCGGCATTACTCTCCGCTATTCCTTCTAATCTAGAAAATATTGACTTCCAGATTACCGATAGCTACAATACAATTGCCCTAAGAACTGTTACATTTCTTTCTTTGTTTCCTTCCTTTTTTCCTTTTCTTCCTTCTTTCAAATCTTTCCCTCTCTCTCTTTACCTTGTCCTTCTTTCTTCTGTACTTTCAATTCTTCTTCCCTCCTTCTCTTCCTTGTTTCTCCTGTTGGTGGACACAAGTGGAGTGTAAAATCTGGTCCGGAACCAACACTGCCAAGGTGGCTGGTAAGTTTTTGTTTTTTTTATTTTATTATTATTTTGTTTATAGATATTTAGTATTTTTTTATTTTACTTTTATTATTTTTGTACATGGATTTGCCTCATCGACAGAAGCTGAAGCAGTTTAGGGAAATCGGCCAATCACGGTTCATGTATAGTTCAATGCAGACCGAAGTATTCTCCATGCATATGTTTACATACATTAGCAGGATGGTTCATCATTCACTCATCATTCACTCATCACTAATAATAACTGTAAAATCTGACCTGTGAAATATTTATGTTCGTCCTTTTATTAAGCTTGCCTGAACCTGACGCTTCTATTGGAGTGTTGGCAGTGGCAGATATGAATACCACACCAATTACAGCAAAAGTTTATCCATTAAAATTCATTAAATGCAAGCAGTTTAAAGTGGAGGGCCACCCTAAAAAAAAAAAAAAAAAATTGCATGAAAAATACTAAAAAAAAATAAAAAATTTGAAAAAAAAAAAAAATGTAAACTTACCTAAACCCTTGTTGCTAGGCAATCTTCCTAATCCGCCTCTTCCTATTCCGTGGAGTGTTCTGCTCCTCGGTGAGCGGCCCCGTTGCCTTCTGGGGAACTGTGTGTGTTCCCAGAACGCCACGGGGCCATTCACAGAGCGACGCGCTGCTCGCGCGTGTGCAGTAGGAAACTGGCAGTGAAGCCGCAAGGCTCCACTGCCTGTTTCCCTTACCTAGGATGGCGGTGCCGGGTCCCAAGAGCCGAAGGACGGGTCGGCCTCGGGCGGCCGACATCGCGGGCACCCAGGACAGGTAAGTCTACTTATTTAAAGTCAGCAGCTACAGTGTTTGTAGCTGCTGACTTTTAATTTTTTTTTTTTTCACGGCCGGAATCCCGCTTTAAGTATCTGCGTTCAAATTGGTATTAGCTTCTTTCAGCTTCTTTATAGCAGAGTTTGGACTGGGAGAGGGGGAAGCAGCTGCAGTTGGCAATCAGTTGTGCTGCAGTGCCCATGTGCTACCTCCTGATAGTAGGAGAGATCAGAGTGACCGGGAGATGAGCTCATCAGTCTGCTGATTCTCCTTCACTGTCCAATCACAGGCTTGGGGAGGGGCGAGGCCTAATTGTGTTACTTGGTGAATGGTAATGAGTTGCATGCCGCCGACATTCACGATTTTAATATATTGCAACACTATACAGGGCCTTGAAAAAGTTTTCATACCCCTTGAAATGTTCCACATTTTGTCATGTTACAACCAAAAAAACATAAATGTATTTTATTGGGATTTTATGTGATAGACCAACACAAAGGGGTACAAAATTGTGAAGTGGAAGGAAAATGATAAATGGTTTTCAACATAAATATGTGAAAAGTGTGGTGTTTCCATTGTGGCATTGTAGAGCTCTGGGGAGGTGATTAGGATTTTGTTTGTTTTACACTGTGATTGCTTATTATAGTGATGATCACTGCTCCAGAAAGCAAAAACAACATTTTTCTTTTTTTTTTTGGAGATTCCCTTTAACCACTTCAGCCCCGGAAGATTTTCCTGCCTAATGACCAGGCCATTTTTTGCGATAAGGCACTGCATCCCTTTAGCTGACAATTGCGCGGTTGTGCATTGTACCCAAACAAAATTGACGTCCTTTTTTCCCCACAAATAGAGCTTTCTTTTGGTGATATTTGATCACCCCTGCGGTTTTAATTTTTTGCGCTATAAACAAAAAATAAATGACAATTTTGAAAAAAAACACAATATTTTTTACTTTTTGCTATAATAAATATCCCAATTTAAAAAAAAAAAAAATAGTTTAGGCCGATATATATTCTACATATTTTTTGTAAAAAAAAAAATCGTAATAAGCGTATATTGGTTTGGTTTGCGCAAAAGTTATAATGTCTACAAAATAGGGCATATATTTATGGCATTTTTATTATAATTTTGTTTTTTACTAGTAATGGCGGCGATCAGCAATTTTTATTGAGACTGAAATTGCGGCGGACACATCAGACACGTTTGACACTTTTTTGAGAACATTGACATTTATACAGCGATCGGTGCTATAAAAATGCACTGATTACTGTACAAATGTCTCTGGCAGGGAAGGAGTTATCCCTAGGGGGCGATCAAGGGGTTAACTGTCACCGGCCCTGGATGTCTACCATAGAGATTTCCAGTGGACCAGATGGAGTCTCTATGATCGTTCGGAGGCATGTTATGACATCACGCCCGGCCTTTGCATTCAAACAAACGGCGCAAAAAGGTCCTTAAGTGCACTGTGTTGGGACGCCGGACACAGTACACTATGGGAAGCGCCACATCTATGCAATCATGAGATTACAGGTGCGGCACTTCATTTGCAGGCTTTTCTCCCGCTTTCCGAGCGCCGAATAGCTTCCGCCCGGCGCTCATAGTATCTATTACTACGGCCGGGCGGTTTAATTGACATCTGAGTTTCACTTCCTGTTTTCTCTCTCCCATTGCGCCCGGGAGAGAGAAAAAAACGGAAGTATGAGGAGCGGACTCCTCCATCGCCGATACCAGTGGAAGGAGATACCGCAGGGGAGGACAACACAGCAAGGTAAGTACCGCTGTGCTCCCACGTAGAAGGGGGGGATTTGATGTGACACAGGCTGGCTACATTTGGTGGGACACAGGCTGGCTGCATTTAGGGGGACACAGGCTGCATTTTATGTGACACAGGCTGCATTTGATGTGACACAGGCTGCATTTTATGTGACACAGGCTGCATTTGATGTGACACAGGCTGCATTTAATGGGACACAGGCTGCATGTAAGGAGGGACTCCGCTGGGGGCACCTGATGTAAGGACGGACTCCGCTGGGGACACCTGATGGCATCTGGTGACAGGCAACGTGGCTAGTGACACACTCAGGGCTCCCACTGATTCTGCATTATGGTGAGTTGAATGATTTAATTTTATATTACAATGTAATAATAGAAATAATGCGCTTCAATCATCCTGAGACCATAACAACCATCGTGCCGGGATGATTGAAGTGCTAACTCCAGGTGTTTGGAGCATCTTTATCTGCTGATTGTTAAACTTTCTAGAAAACACATATTTCTATTGTTGTGTAGGATCTGGGCCTGCTGTCCCTCCCTCTCTCCCTCCATCCCTCGTTCATCTCAGATGCTAACCACACCACCTTAGAGCCACGCCCACTATTTAGCTGAAACCCCACCCATTTTCACCAAGTGGGAGGGGTCAAAAGGAAGGGCGGGGTCTTGCGCCCCCCCATCCTAAAAGTTCACCAGCCACCACTGATCATGAGAAAAGTGAGGGATCAGCCTAGAACTACATGGGAGGAGCCTGTGAATGACCACAGTCACCAAACAAACCATTGGTAACACAATACATGGATTGAAATCCTGCAGCGTCCGCAAGGTCCCCCTCCTCAAGAAGGCACATGTACAGGCCCATCTGAAGTTTGCCAATGAACATCTAAATGATTCAGAGAAGGATTGGGAGAAAGAACTGTGGTCAGATGAGACCAAAATTAAGCTCTTTGGCATTAACTCGACTCGTCGTGTTTGGAGGAAGAAAAATGCTGACTATGACCCCAAGAACACCATCCCTACAGTCAAGCATGGAGGTGGAAATGTTATGATTTGGGACTGTTTCTCTGCTAAAGGTACAGGCCCACTTTGCCACATTGAGGGGCCAATGGACGGGGCCGTGTATTCTAAAATCTTGGATGAGAACCTTCTTCCCTCAGCCAGAACACTGAAGATGGGTCTTCCAGCATGACAATGACCCAAAACATACCGCCAAGGCAGCAAAGCAGTGGCTCAAAAAGAAGCACATTAAGGTCATGGAGTGGCCTAGCCAGTCTCCAGACCTTAATCCTATAGAAAATGTATGGAGGGAGCTGAAACTTCGAGTTGCCAAGAGACAGCCAAGAAACCTTAAGGATTTAGAGAAGATCTGTAAAGAAAAGTGGACCCTCCTGAGATGTGTGCAAACCTGATCACCAACTACAAGAAACGTCTTACCTCTGTGACTGCCAACAAGGGTTTCTCCACCAAGTACTAAGTCATGTTTTGCTTGGGGATCAAATACTTATTTCACTCACTGAACTGCAACTCAATTTATAACATTTGTATCATGTGTTTTTTCTGGATTTTTGGCTGATATTCTGTCTCTATCATTTAAAATACACCTATGGATAAAAATTATAGACCCTTCATTTCTTTGTAAGTGGGCAAACGTACAAAATCTGCAGGTGATCAAATAGTTATTTTCCCCCCACTGTATCTCATCAGTGTATTTAGCTGGTTGCCTGGAGTTCAACTTTAAGGGGACTGCACAGTCTGTAAAGCAATTTCACAGAGACGCTTCACAGAGTGTAATTTCCCAGCCGGGCTTATGAAATATACAATGGAGAGCTCCCGACACGTATCAGACCGCTCACCCAGCTGTTCCTGAAACGGGAGAGCGAGAAAATCTCGCCGATAAGAAAAGGAGCATTTAGTGTACACCTGCTAACACAGACATTAGTCTCTGAATATAGATGCATTAAATTACGCCGGAAAATCGCTCCCAACGCACGGCCAGAGCGCGCCGATCGGGTGACCGGTCACTCGTGCCGTTTTCTAGGAAGAATGTAAAAGAGACGGAGAAATGCGCAGAGTTAATCTGGAGGAGATTTAAAGACAGATCACATGGCCCGGGGTCACTTACTAAACACGGCACCAACGTGTCAAACATACTTAGAGCCGAGATCGGCGGAGGAATCCTGCACCCTTACACGGACAGGTCTGCCTCTTCTGTGGTGGTTTTTACGCTTCTCAGAGTCTAAATTCTGGTCGGCTGAATAGCAGATGTAAAGTTGGACTTACATTTTTACAATTTTCACGTTCAATTTCCTTTAGATTTACCTTCACTATTGTAGCGACATCCCGGACCTCCAAAGGCCTAATGGTGACCTCCAGAGTCAGAGAGAGCTGACATTCTTCCTTGTAGTGCGGGTTATTAGGCATGGTGGGTGTATTGCAAGTTGGAAACATGGGATCTTTTTGGAATGCAAGAAAAGAGATTTATTGTCTCTTAAACAGAACTGGTGGAGAGAGGGTTAGGGCCAGGACACCCATAAGCAGATGCAATAGTAATTGGCAGACTCCGAGACAAAATAGTAGGCAGACAGCGATACAGGTAGAGGGTCTTGAAGCTGGATGCAGCAACTGTATTTGTAGAACTGCTGTCTCCTATAGCAACTGAACTTTCGAACAGTCAATAGAGATCTGTACATGTAACTCACAGTAACCCGTTATAGATCTTCTCTCACATCTCACAGTATCCTACTGTAGATCTTCACTCACTGAGCTCCTGGTCTCCCACTAGACTTCAAGATCCCAGACGTCACTGGATCCCCTGAGCTTCTCCACAGCTAACCCGCTGTATACACCTCAAGCTTCACCCACGCTAACCCGCTGGGTCCCTGGCTTGGCACTCTGCTGAAGCTTTCCCACTTCTTCACCGTCCCCGGCTGGTGAAAATGCTGCTCCGATACTTCTTCAGACTTCCATACGCTGGCCCCTTTCGGCAACTGCTTCTCCCTCACCGCTGGCAACGATCCAGTTCCCCCGTCCAGCGGAACCTTTGCAACTTGGTTGGGCCTCCAGCCTGAAGCCCCAACCCTGCGCTGCCTCTCTCAAACCTGGATAGGCCTCAGACAGCCTAACAGCCAGGTGCTCCCGGGATAGGCCTCAGGCTTCTGGCCTAGCAGCCCGGAGCCTTGTGACACACATTCACCCAGACCGCCGTCCAGGTGGCACAGAACCCCAGATCAGCTGGCTCCTCCAAAAATAAATAGCCTCTCCCAGCAGGCCAAGGGACTAAAGAAACACCTGCCAATGGGCTGAGACAACCCATCCACTCCTAGTTTGAATTCACTATGTCCTGGTCATTCTAATGCCACAAGCAACAATGCCACCTAGTGACAGAAGAGAGAGGTGCATCAAATCCAGAGTTAGGCAAAAGCCAGGGAACCCCTTATCAATCAGCCAGGCTAGTTACCACCTAGCAAGCTAAATTTGTTAGCAACCCTGCCTACTACCAGTGATGTAGAAATATTGAGCTTCATATTTGTAGCACTAACTCTCAGGGGAGCTGCTGGTTTAAGCGGGCTGTTACCTTCACTCTCGATACCTCTGTTTCACCGGCACCGGGTCTAGGGTTCCATTGAGTTTACCTCTGGACGATATAAGCACCAACACTTGAGTACGTTTTCAATGCTTTATTGAACCAAGTAACGAAGGAAGTAGCAGGAAAGAGGCAAGAGGAAAACTGCAGGGAAGCTCAAACACCTTTCTTTAGGTTTCTTTAGAACATCCTTTAAGGTTAAATACTGCAATTGAATGCAATCCCCTTTTGTGGGACACGATCTTTGCTCGCCTGGATAGGCATCTCTCACTTGCCTAGCAGCCAGTACGTAGCACTAACAAAAGTCTCTGCCATAGACTTGCTTGAAATAAACCCGTACGATCCTCTGCCACAGGATGTATTGGTTCACGATGAATGTCAGACACACCCGGCAGTACCATGTAATAAGATTACTTCAGGATACGTCCTCCAACCGAGTCACCAGGCCCCTCTCCAGACCAGCACTCTGCATGATCCTTCCATGACGGGTCCTCCCCTGGGATCTCCTCGGTTGTCCAGCTTCTTCACTCTGGATAGACAGCTCAGGACCATTCCTCGGCTGCTGTGGTAGGCCTCAGACAGGCTTCTGGCGCAGTGGCGCAGCCTCCGGAACGGAGGACCACGAGGTGGTACTCTAACACATACCTGTCGGCCAGGAGGGCCAGCAGGTGGCTGAAAACGAACCCCTAAACATGGCGTCTGTCCCATAAGTACCCTCTCCCAGAATGCAACTCGGAGGACCACCTCCACCGAGTTGTCTCCGGGACAGAGGAGCACTCATCTGCTTTAACACGTTGCTTTTCCAACACCCGCCGATGGTGACAACGACGACACCCACCGGCACAATGTGGAACCACATGCAACGTCAGCCAAGCTGGAACAGAGGCAAATCTAGCTTCCTATAACAGCAATTCACTAAATTTACCTATCAGATGGTAGATCATAAATCTACCAGCGCTACATATTTATATCATGGGGCTTCAAGAGAGCCATTGTGGAGACGTTCTAATTAAATTACCATGCCCTGTTAGATGTATGTGTGTGTGTGTGTGTATATATATATGTATGTATATATATGTGTATATATATATAAGGTGACCAGATTTTTTAATTGAAATCCGGGAACATATTTTTTTTTTTACTAGTAAAGGTGGCAATCAGTGGCTCTCTGTCCATTGCCGCCGCTGCCCACCTCACAGCCTGTCAAGTCTCACTCTCTGGGCCCCGGCTACTACTGGGTGGGGAGGAAGATCACTCCACCAGGGAAGGCAAGAAGATAAGCAGGCAGGCGGCTGGCTGGGACTTGAGCCAAGGCAGAAGAGCTTGCGAGCGGAGCTGAATGGTCATGCACCCGAAACTGAAGAAGTATTCCCTCCGCTCCGATCATCAGAAAAGGGGCACAGATAATGGAAAAAAATACACCTTCCTAGGCTAGTAGGAGTGGTGGAGCGGGGTGTTTAATTCAGATTTTTTTTTTTTCTGTACTGCCTGTCTTTGAAATTGCCCCAACCCCTGTTCAAATCCAATCCAGGGACAAAACTGGGGACAGACTTGGTCCGGGGACAGTGTCCTCAATCCAGGGACTGTCCCCGGAAACCGGGAATGTCTGGTCACCCTATATATATATATGTGTATGTATGTGTGTATATGTGTGTATGTGTGTGCGTGTGTGTGTGTGTATATATATATATATATATATATATATATATATATATGTGTGTGTGTGTGTTTTTACAGGAAGATGATGTACATAATATATTTTATGATATTATGATGAGACATGGGCCCGGCTCACAAGACTTATTTTTCCTGTTTCTCAAAAGCTGTTCGATGTCCTCAATAGTCAGGTGATAACTAAGTTACCCCATTGTTTATAGCAGGGGTCTCAAAGTACCGGCCCGCGGGCCATTTGCGGCCCGCGGACCGGTTAAAAATGGCCCGCAGGCAGGGCCGATCCAGGACTAGAGGTCGACCATTATTTGGCCATTAGGCCGATATATAGCACTGGCCGCCCTTCCTCCTCCCTTCTCCACACTCAGCGCTTGATGCTTGTGTGAAACTGACACGTAACAGGAGGAGAGAGACAGAGGGATCTGTCAGATTTGAGGTTGATGTCGTTGGTGGGCGGGACCCGGCCGGGGTGGGCGGGACCGGGCCAATATCAAACACCAGCCAATGGGATCTGGGCGGGCCGCTACATGTATGTGGCCCGCCCCTTTTCTTTAAGTAGCCCAATCATTTGCTGGTGTTTGATAGCTGCTGGTCCCACCCACCCTGGCCGGGTCCGCCCACGCCGACATCAACCTCAATTCTGACAGATCCCTCTGTCTCTCTCCTCTGTGCTACGTGTCAACTTCACACAAGCATCAAGCGCTGAGTGTGGACAGATCCTTGTCAGTTTCACACACGGTTACACTCCGCTCAGTGTGAAACCTGCCAGTGCCAATCAGTGCCATGTCAGTGCCATCTGTCAGTGCCAGCTGCCAGTGCCACCGCCAATCAGTGCCACCTGCCAGTGCCAACCAGTCTGCCAGTGCCACCTGCCACCTCCAACCAGTACCACCTGCCAGTGCCACCTGCCACCGCCAATCAGTGCCACCTGCCAGTGCCAACCAGTCTGCCAGTGCCACCTGCCACCTCCAACCAGTACCACCTGCCAGTGCCACCTACCACCTCCAACCAGTACCACCTGCCAGTGCCACCTGCCACCGCCAATCAGTGCCACCGCCAACCAGTGCCTGCCAATGCCACCGCCAACCAGTGCCCCTGCCAATCAATGCCACCTGCCAGTGCCACCTTCCGCCACCTGCCAGTGCCACGCCAATCAGTGACACCTGCCAGTGCCAACCAGTGCCTGCCAGTGCCACCTGCCGCCACCTGCCAGTGCGACGCCAATCAGTGCCACCTACCAGTGCCACGCCAATCAGTGCCACCTGCCAGTGCCAATAGTGCCACCTGCCAGTACCAAACCAGTGCCACCCGCCAGTTCCAATCCAGTGCCACTTGGGAATGCCTGCCAGTGCCACCTTCCAGTGCCACTGCCAATAAGTGCCACCTGCCAGTGCCATTGCCAATCAGTGCCACCTGCCAGTGCCATCTGTCAGTGCCACCTGCCAATCAGTGCCACCTGCCAGTGACAGACAGTGCCACCTGCCAGTGCCACCTGCCTAAGCCAACCAGTGCCACCTCCCACAGCCAACCAGTGCCATCTGTACTGAGGATCTCAAGTGTGTGGTAGAGTGACAGGAGCAAACAGGGAGGAGTGGGTGAGGTTTTTTTTTTTTAAATCGGCCTAAAATATCGGCCACAAAAATCGGCATCATATATCAGCCGCCCCGATTTCTAAATACCTGTATCGGCATCGGCCAGAGAAAAACCCATATCGGTCGACCTCTATCCAGGACGTCTTTTTGAACTGCACCCAGGCACCGCAGAGAGGGAGGCGCCAAAGAGCTTTACCTCTCCATCTCCTCTGTCCTCTCCGCTGCACGCTGCTGCAGCCCAGAGAGAGAACAGAGCAGAGGAAGGAGCGGAGGAAGGATCCGCTCATCTATCCACCCACCTAGGCATTGACGATCGACCAGAGCCCCAAACCAGGGTCCTGCTGCCACCTCAGGGCGGGAGATTGTGTTCTCTGGGTCCCCTGTCACTAGGCCTGAGTGGAAGCAAAGAGGGGAGGACTCGGGAGGCAGATGATCCTGACTGCCAGGAGAGGTGAGTGAGCATCACACTGAGGCAAAGTCCTTAGTGGGGTGACTGAGGTAGAAATTTGTGCAGTGTGGGGGGTATTTTATGGAGTGTGGGGGGTATTTTATGGAGTGTGGGGCTATTTGTGCAGAGTGTGTGTGTGGGGGGGGTAATGCTGGGGGTTAATAATGCGTTTGCTGACACCAGTGCAAGATATAATGCGTTTGCTGACACCAGTGCTGGGTATAGTATAGTATATTATTGCTGGTATAGTTTGCTTTTGAAGTTTTAAAAGTTTGCATGCGGCCCCCATGGGATATGAAAACTTGTCATGTGGCCCTCAGGCAATTTGAGTTTGAGACCCCTGGTCTAATGCTTATGTGAGAAGCATAATGGCCAACTAGGCTTCAGGTACAGCCAATCAGAATTTGTTGCAGCTCTGAACCAATTAAAGTAGTCCATTTGTGTGATTGGTGGGGTTGGGTAGAGAGGGGACATAAAAGTCAAAGCTCCCATTGATGCGCTCTCTCTTAGACTCATGGTCTCGACAATCATGGTCACGTAAGATCTGTCTGTGTAACGTATCCATATTATCTTATTTCACTTTTCTTTTCTCTTTTTCTGTCCTAGGATTTGTCTTAATACACTGATAGCATTTGTATGTCCATTGTAACCATATATCCTTGTTGTATTAATTATCCTTGTCCACTGGCAACACTGTACAGTGGAACCTTGAATTACGAGCATAATCCGTTCCAGGAGAATGCTTGTAATCCAAAGCACTCGCATATCAAAGCGAGTTTCCCCATAGAAGTCAATGGAAACGAAGATAATTTGTTCCGCATTGCATGGGGGGGGGGGGGGGGATTCCCATGCTGTTCTTTTCTGACATTGTTTGATGACTCATCAGTTGTTAACCACTTGCCGACCAGTCGCCGTTATTATACTGCGGCAGGTTGGCTTGTTCCAGCAAAGCGCTGCACGGTGGGGGGAGCCGATCCACGCGTGGCCGGCAGCTGTGATGTCCGCTCCACAGATCCCTCCACAGAGAGCCAGAACGGGGGTCTGTCAATGTAAAAACAGATCCCCGTTCAGAATCAGAAACAGCGATCTCTCTCCTCCTCCAGTCATTCCCCACCCCCCTCCAGTTAGAAACACCTCCCTAGGGAACACATTTAAGCCCTTGATCGCCCCCTAGTGTCAACCCCTTCCCTGCCAGTGTTATTTACACAGTAATCAGTGCATTTTTATAGCACTGATCGCTGTATAGATCTCACCGGTCCCAAAAAAGTGTCAAAAGTGTCCGATCTGTACGCTGCAATGTCGCAGTCCCGCTAAAAATCGATGATCACCGCCATTGCTAGTAAAACAAAAATGAATAATAAAAATGCCATAAATCTATCCCCTATTTTGTAGACGCGATAACTTTTGCGCAAACCAATCATTATATGCTTACTGCGATATTTTTTTTAATTTTTTTTTTAGCAAAAGTATGTAGAAGAATATATAGGGGGTTATTTACGAAAGGCAAATCCACTTTGCACTACAAGTGCACTGCTAGTGCACTTGGAAGTACAGTCGCTGTAAATCCGAGGGGGACATGCAAGAAAAATAAAAAACAGCATTTTAGCTTGCACATGGTTGGATGAAAAAATCAGCAGAGCTTCCCCTCATTTCAGATTTACCCCTCAGATTTACAGCGATTGCACTTCCAGGTGCATTTGTAGTGCAAAGTGGATTTGCCTTTCGTAAATGACCTCCATAGCTTCCTAAACTGATGAAGAAATTTGTTTTTTTCTTCATGTATTTTTTGGATATTCATTGTAGCAAAAAGTAAACAATATTGTGGTTTTTTTTTCAAAATTGTTGCTCTTTTTTTGTTTATAGCGCAAAAAATAAAAACTGCAGAGATGATCAAATACAAAGAAAGCTCTATTTGTGGGGAAAAAAAGGACGTCAATTTTGTTAGGGTACAGCGCCGCACGACCGCGCAATTGTCAGTTAAAGCGACGCAGTACCACAAAAAAATGGCCTGGTCATTAAGGTGGAATGTGGGGGGGTGTCCGATGTGTCCGCCATAATTTCGCAGTCACTATAAAAATCGCAGATCACCGCCATTACTAGTTAAAAAAAAAAAAAATAATAATAAAAAGTCCATAAATCTATCCCCTATTTTGTAGACGCTATAACTTTTGTGCAAACCAATCAATATACGCTTATTGCCATTTTTATTACCAAAAATATGCAGAAGAATACATATCGGCCTAAACTGAGAAGAAAATTAGCTTTTTTAAAAAAAAAATTGGGGATATTTATTATAGCAAAAAGTACAAAATATTGTTTTGTTTTTTTTTTCAAAATTGGCGCTCTTTTTTTGTTTATAGCGCAAAAAAAAAACGCAGAGGTGATCAAATACAAAGAAAGCTCTATTTGTGGGAAAAAAATTATTATTTTTTGGATATGTATTATAACAGAAAGTAAAAAAAAATATATATTTTTTTTTCAAAATTGTTGCTCTTTTTTTGTTTATAGCGCAAAATATAAAAACCGCATAGGTGATCAAATACCACCAAAATAAACCTCTATTAGTGGCAAAAAAAGGACATCAAATTTGTTTTGGGCCGCGCAATTGTCAGTTAAAGCGGCGCGGTTCTGAATCGCAAAAAAAAAAAAATGGCCCGGTCATTAAGGGGGAAAATCTTCCGGGGCTGAAGTGGTTAAGGACGCGGCGGCCGCCCACTCCTTAACAACAATGTTGTTTACTGGTTATTAAGGTTTAATGTAAAATAAATACGTGGGCTAGTGCCAGGCGTTAAATTAACGCACGTTTTCACGACTAAATTACCTCAAGACTTCATAAAATAATGGTATTTTAGTAGAATTTTTTTGTGAATGCCCAAAAAAACCTTTTTGAAAAACAGTGAGCAGCATTTTACCGCATTATTTAGTAGAGGCAAACCTACCGCTTTATGAATGGGGCCCATTATAATATATTATATTATTAATATTGTATAGTGTGGTCCCTCGCGCTAAATTGAGTAAACAGGCTGTGTGGATATCCGCGTGATTAACTGAAATAACGGATGATGAAAAATATAATAAAAAATAATAATATTAAATGTGTGTCAATGGTGATGATGTCTCTACGGACTGCAGCAAAATCGAAAGTGTTCACTTACACTCAGCAATACAATAATAATAAAGTGATTTCGCGCTTCAAATCTATCACCTCAAAGTAAAGTAAATACAATTTATAGATGAATAAAATGTGTTCTATAAGTGTAGATACAGTGCAATATCATAACAGTGCTCAATATTAAAATAAATGAGTGATCATCAAAAGTGCTGTTGTGCATCAATATTTAAAATAAAGAGTTTATATTGTGCATCAATATTTGAAAAAAAAAGAGTTTATATTGTGCTTTTTCCACTGGGATCATATAATGGAGAAGGGAGGTGATAATGATTATTGAAATTGTAGTGATCCGGTGACACCGGGCTCTCTGGACTCTCACCTTAGATAGAATAAATATGGGCATCAGAACAGGTTCTTTGTTCGGTGTAGTATAGTGCCTACGCGTTATGTCACCGCTCGTGACTTCAACTGGGGAGTCACGAGCGGTGACGTAACGCGTAGGGCGTGGCCGAGAGCAGACGAAACCGGAAGTCAGTAAGGAGGCACCTCAGACCCCGCTCCTCAACCTCTTTTCACTGTTATGCTGTTTTTAATTATTTACAATGTAAGAGACCACCTATATTTTCAATAAATAGTCATTTAAATTAACATACTACACCATTGGAGGCATCTTTCTCTCCCTTTCCTGTTCATACCACCGGACTGGTGGAGCCCAGGTGGGCAACCCCTCTTTGTTTCCATATCTGATAGGTGCTTTAAATCAGGAGAACCGCTACACCACCAGAGAAGCCCTACCTGAATGACACTATACTACACCGAACAAAGAACCTGTTCTGATGCCCATATTTATTCTATCTAAGGTGAGAGTCCAGAGAGCCCGGTGTCACCGGATCACTACAATTTCAATAATCATTATCACCTCCCTTCTCCATTATATGATCCCAGTGGAAAAAGCACAATATAAACTCTTTTTTTTTTTCAAATATTGATGCACAATATAAACTCTTTATTTTAAATATTGATGCACAACAGCACTTTTGATGATCACTCATTTATTTTAATATTGAGCACTGTTATGATATTGCACTGTATCTACACTTATAGAACACATTTTATTCATCTATAAATTGTATTTACTTTACTTTGAGGTGATAGATTTGAAGCGCGAAATCACTTTATTATAATAGTATTATTATATATTTTATTATTATTATTATTATTATTATTATTATTATTATCGTTATTATTATTATTATTATTATTATTATTATTATTATTATTATTATTATCATTATTACTTTTTTTATTATTATTAACATTACTATTATCATTATTATTATTATTTGTATTATTATCATTATTATTATTATTATTATTATGATTATTATTATCATTATTATTATTATTATTATTATTATTATTATAGTCTTTTAATAATACGGAATAACAAATAAGGCTTAACATGGAATATTCCTTTAAAGGCGTAAAAAAAAAAAAAAAGAAATGCAGAAGAGCAAACGTCATTCTTACAAAATGTAATTTGGCTTCCAAAAAAAAAAAATATCTGCTAACAATTTACTAACACTAACAAGCTCGTCCGCTGATCTTTTTAATCACATTATCGTTGGGTAAGTAGTCTCCTCGAGTTTTGAAGTGTCTCCGTTCTCGGGCTGTTTCTAATTCACCTTGTGGAGCGTCATATCGGGGGCATTGTTTGCCGGGGCGGCTGTAATGGAAACTTGCCTCAGACTCCAAAAATAGCAACAAGGCAGGAAATAGACACAAGGAAGCCGACTGTAAATCCTGGTTGGTGACGATCGAAGGATGACTCTTATCCCGCCAGTCCAATCCGCCCACGTCAGGTAAAAAAAAAAAAATAGTTAAAAACTCAACACAATCATCCTATGATGCTTCCCTCCCAACTAGGAGCCTCATTACCAATCATGTTGTTGGCATTCCGATTTTCTCTGCCAGCATGGCGGCTCCTTGGGTTCTCTTTGGACAATCAGGATAATCTGAGATGTGGTTGGGAAAGGGCAAAACAAAAGGGAAAAAATTCTGAAAGCGATGGTTAGTAAGATGTATCTGAGATTTTTAACCACTTCAATACCGGACATTTTCACCTGCTTCCTGCCCAGGCTAGTTTTCAGCGCCTTTTTTTCACGATTTAAATGACAATTGTGCGGTCATGTAGCACTGTACCCATATGACATTTTTTTTTATAATTTTTTCACAGAAAAAAAAGGTTTTTTTATTTTTTTGCTAATTAAATGAAAAAAAGACCGAATTTTTTTTTTTTAAATGTTTTTCATAGTTTTTTAATAAAATTTTGCAAACGGGTAATTTTTCTCTTTCACTGATGTGCGCTGATGAGGCTGCACTGATTGGTATTGGTAGGTTGCACTGATGAGGTGGCACCAATAGGCAGCGCTGGTGGGCACTAATATGCGGCACTGGTGGGCACTGATGGGCACTGGTAGGTGGCACTAATGAGGCAGTACTGGTGGGCACTGTTGAGGCTGCACTGATGGGCACTGATAGGCAGCACTGATGGGCACTTGTAGGTGGCACTGATGGGCACTAATGGGCAGCACTGGTGGGCACTGATAGGCGACACTGGTGGGCACTGGTTGGTGGCACTGATGGGCACTGAGGCAGTACTGGTGGGCACTGATAGGCGGTACTGATGGGCACTGGTAGGTGGCACTGATGGGCTTCACTTATGGGCACTGATAGGTGGCACTGATGGGCACTGATATGCTGCACAGATGAGATGGCACTGATAGGCTGCACTGGTGGGCACTGGTAGGTGGCACTGATGGGCACTGATAGGCAGCACTGGTGGGCACTGGTTGGTGGCACTGATGGGCACTGAAGCAGTACAGGTGGACAGTGATAGTCGGCACTTATGGGCACTGGTATGTGACACTGATGGGCACTGATGGGCGACACTAGTGGGCACTGATAGGTGGCACTGATGGACACTAATATGCTGCACTGATAGGCTGCACTGATGAGGGGGCACTGATGAGGCTGCACTGATAGGCAGCACTGGTGGGCACTGATAGGCCGCACTGATGGACACTAATGGGCACTGGTAGGTGGCACTGATAGATGACACTGATGAGGAGGCACTGATGGGCACTGATTAGCGGCACTGATGGACACTGATTGGCAGCACTTGTGGCCTCTGATGGGCAGCACTGGTGGGCACTGATGGGCAGCACTGGTGGGCACTGTAGGGGCTGCACTGATAATCAGCGCCAATGTCCCTTTCACACAAGCTGGTTATCAGCCCTTCTCTCCTGTCAGTGTGAGGAAGGGAATGCCGATAACCGGCTTGTGTTTATATTGTGATCAGCTGTGATTGGACACAGCTGATCAGGTGGTAAGGGGCCGCTGTAATTGGCTCTTTACCCCGATCTGTGATCATCTGTGTTCCAAAGGACACAGTGATCACAGAGCGGGTGCGTGGTGGGCACGATCATGGGAGGATGTCATATGATGCCCTCCCAGAGCTGGCTGCCCATGCTGTAGCCAATAGTCAGTCAAGAAGTGGTTAAAGCGAATATAGAATCAAACCTTGAACCTTTTTATTCCCTTTTGATCTGGTAAATATTCCATTGCAAGTGTTTCGTTATATATATTTAATTAGTGCAAAAAATGACTAGTTCATCCTGCCTGAAATCCAGGGAGCTGATCCCTTCCTGCGCTCTCTGCCTGTGCTGCACTCCTATTGGTTAGTAACATTCCCAACATTCCCGTCTCTCTCTGAAGATGACCCCCCCCCCCCCCCCCCCTTTGTGGTCCAGTCCTAGGGTGACAACACTGCTACTTCACTGAGCACATAGAGTGAGCATTGTGACCCTGGGTACAGGAGTGTGTTGCTGGCAGGATCAGGGGCGTGTTCACTGCGTTAGATGGGGGGGGGGGGGGGCACCCATTTTTAGTCTTGCCTAGGTCAGCACAAAACCAAAATACACCACGGGGCAGGATCACACGGTGAAAAAGGATGTCGTTCAGTGTCACTTTCAGCTAAGCTTCTGGCAAACAATTTAAAAATGAATATATTTATGTACCTAGGTGAATGTAACATGTTGTACAGCCTGTCGCTAGAATTAACAGATAAAAAAAATAAATGAAGATCTGTAATAATACATATGTATTATTATTATTATTATTATTATTATTATTATTATTATTATATTTTTTATATTAATTAATTCATATCAATATTATTGATACTTATTATATTTTTTTAATTATTATTATTATTATTTTTATTATTATTTACTAATACTAATAATAATTCAACTTTAGTAGGATTACTATTACTAATAATAATTTAACTTTAGTAGGATTACTTTTATTATTATTAGTAGTAGAATTATTATTATTAATATTATTATTATTATTATTATTATTATTATTATTATTATTATTATTATTATTATATTTTGTATATCAATTAATTCATATCAATATTATTGATACTTATTATTATTTTTAATTATTATTATTATTTACTAATACTAATAATAATTCAACTTTAGTAGGATTACTATTATTATTAGTAGTAGTAGAATTATTGTTATTATTGTTATTAATATTATTATTATTATTATTATTATTATTATTATTATTATTATTAATACGAATTCTAATAATAATAATAATTAAACTTTATGTATTATTGTTACATATTATATAATAATAACTGTTGTTATTATTATTATTATTAGTAGTATATACATAATGAAGTTTATTTTTTAAATGCAAACAGTTTGAGTATCTGAATATGACCTGGTACCAGCCTGCTGTAGTCCCTGTTTAGCAGGACTGAGGTATGAGAGGAAGAAACGGCACAAGATGCCAATCATCAATCATGTGCTGGGAAGAAGCATGCTGACAGGAGGAGCGAGCCGAGGGACGGACAGGCCACAATCAACAACCTGATCAACTCTATGCCAAAGAGATGTGCTGCACTGCAAATGGTGGTCACACTAGATACTGACTGATTTTCGGACCCCCTTGACCCCCCCCCCCAATACAGCAAAACTGCACATTTTAGAGTGGCCTTTTATTGTGGCCAGCCTAAGGCACACCTGTGCAATAATCATGTTGTCTAATCAGCATCTTGATATGCCACACCTGTGAGGTGGATGGATTATCTCGGCAAAGGAGAAGTGCTCACCAACACAGATTTAGGGCCAGTTCACACCATAGAAACGCAGTTCGGATGCACTCCAAATGCTTTTTTGCATGCGCGTTTTTGATGTTTTCCAGTGCGTTTTTGATGCAGTCCAGTGCATTTCTCCCCCCCCCCCCTTTTTTTCCTTAACCTCAAATGGGAACAGTGCGTGTTCCAGTGCGTTTTTGGTACGTTCAAAAATGCAGCATGTTCTACTTTTTTTTTTTTTTCTGGAACTGCAAGCACTGGTGTGAACTAGGGGTGCAACGGATCGTTGCCGATCCGTGATCCGTACGGATCACCCTCCGCGGATCGGCTCCCCCGCGATCTGCGGAGCACTTTTCGGCCTCAGCCATAGGAAAGGCCGCGTCTTCGGCCTAGCTCCGGAGCCGGCGGCCATCTTAGTACACCCGGAAGTGGCCACTGTCTGGACAGGAAGTGACGTTTCGTCGCCGCCATCTTGCTACACCCCACACTCCTGCACAGTACAATAATGATAGAGTGAGAAGGGGGCAAGCAGACATCTTGTTACACCCACCGGAGTTTTGGATTTAAAAGCCATTTTCAACACAAAACTGAGCTTATATGCACAAATACTGTATTTATGCATATAAGCTCGGTTTTGTGTTGAAAATAGCTTTTAAATCTAAAACTTCGGTGGGTGTAACAAGATTTGTGTGTGTTTTTTTTTTTTTTTTTGCTGATCCGAAAATGATCCGATCCGTGACTCTGATCCGAGGATC